>JAXCGZ010015178.1:27500-52500 GCA_037179515.1 Halocaridina rubra | reverse complement strand
GGGCGTCACAAAAGCGCTCTTAGGATGGTGTGTTCACATTTAAGTGTCACTGTTAATCCCCATTATGGAAGTTGACACAGTGTGTGGTTGGTTAGTTAAGGCTGGACGCCTTTCTTAACTTTTTTTTTTCTTTGATGTTCTCCCTTGAGGGTGAGCGGACCTTCCCTTGTGGCCCGCAGGTGGGGGCAACCTTTCTTAACGACCCATGGTGGGCTCGATGGTGGGTCTGCCAACTTCCGGGTCGAGTATTTTAACCACTCGGATGCCGTGGTCCCCAGAAACCCCGGTAGCAGTAACATTCTAAAACGATATCAGTACAAACCAATTCTTTAATACATACATACATACATATATATATATATATATATATATATATATATATATATATATATATATATATATATATATATATATATATATATATATATATATTTAATTTTGTGTGTGTGTGTTTGAAAACGGGCTTGGCAGAGCAAATTGCCCTCATCGGATCTCGGATACCACAAAACCCTCCAGCAAAAAGAAACAGAGATGGGGAGTGTAGGGACTTGTCAAATGTGAGGGACTCGTAAGAGATGTGTAACGAATACGCCAGAATTTCGGTGTCGACGTAAGCATAAGGAAAGGAACTTCCTGGCCAGCTCAATTTAAGTCCAAAACACCTTCTGTTGTATTATCGCTACGGGCTGCTTGGAATCAAGTTCAAAACAACCTCATATAAATTTAGATCAATAAGTCCAACCTTTATTAATATGAATATACACATTTTAGTTGTAAATTACACACACAGTATAACTATGTATCACATTTATAAATGTTTTGTATAATGCATTAATTTTAGGGATCCCTAGAGAGAGCTCATCTAAAATTTTGTTTTAGTTACATATATATATTCTTGAATAAAATAACACACTCGTATTATTCAATGATAACATTCCACTGTCGGGAATCGAACCTGGGATCTGTAGGAGAGGAGACCATAGCTTAGAGCGCCTAACCACAAGCATCATATATCAGTAAAAGGTAAAATTTAATTATTATTATTATTATTATTATTATTATTATTATTATTATTATTATTATTATTATTATTATTATTATTATTATTATTATTATTATTACAACGAATAAGGTGAGAAATGCATTTTGAACACAAAAGTTTTTACATATTCAGTAAATACATAATGCAAAATTACATAAAGGCTTGATATTCTACATATAGTAATCATAATACTTATAGATTTGGAATGGTTCTAATCTAATCAAATTAAATATCTGGTATTTAGAAAAGAATTATTTCGTATATTTCAAAGCCCCAATTTGCCATTTTTTTTTTTTTTTACATGAGAGGTGAAGGATCTGCACTCACATTATTCCTTTCGAAGCATAAGCTTGGTAAGATATTGTTCCAAAACTGACCACATATCTCTAATGGTGCACTCACTGAATTTGTCGAGATTATGAGTTACAACGGGATGGCCACCATTATTCATTCTTTCTTTTACCCAAATAGATTCTGGTGAAAACAGGAGACCTCCCACGTGTAAGCAGAGCTCTGTTCTAATGAGCTACAAATAACTCCTCCAAACGAATATACATACACGTACACATATACAATGGAGGAAATCCTCATTGTTAAGATGGGCCGAGGCAAAGCACACATTCACCAGAAGCTAAACATTCCCCGCTCACTCCTCTTAGTTCCTTTGGCATAAAGGGTTGCCACTTTCCTCCACCATCCTACTAGCGTCAACCACAGGGTGAGTGAGCCAGAATCTTCTGCTATGAGGCCCGACAGCTGCAGATGGTTTACCCCAACCGCTTCATCAGCACAGTAAACAAAATGATATACTAAATGCTTTTCTAACTCAAGAATAAAAAAAAGAAAAAATGAAAATATGGTTTTATCTTCTGGAAAATTGGTTCAATTTATTGCTTTCTCTCTTTCTGTATGGCCGCCATGGCACCTAGCGCTCTGGTGTTCATGGGATTGATGGTTAACACCTTTTGGAATTGTAAAGTTGCCTGGAGAATATTGCCTCTTTCCAGATACTTAAAACCAGACTCGAGAAGAACCTCTTCTTTCTTTTCATTTCGGCTATTAAATTTTGGGTCACTTTTAGCAGACAAGGTATTCTCTGTAATGCAATATATGGTTTTAGATGGTAGTTCTCTAATAATTACCAAATATAAATTGTAATTTTAATAGTGCAGGTTTCTTAATGATAACAATTCTGAGACCTATCTAATGGGTGTCACAACTGATAACTGGGATAGGATAGGGGGTAAATTTGTGACGGTTTCGAGTGAACTCTCTTTAGTCTTATTCAGGGAGTTATCACTAGAGAGAGAGAGGGAATAGAATGGAAAGGATTTGAGGGGGAAAAGCACGAAAATGAAATAGAGAGAGAGAGAGAGAGAGAGGGGCAGACCCTCATGCTAAGGTGGGTGTCACATAAAAATACAAAGCAACGTTTTATGTGTCACAATTAGTCACCAATCGAATGAGGTGGGCATAAACATGCTAGAGTTGGGTGATTGAGGCTGGATGCCCTTCCTACTGTCCCTCGAAAACAAATTTCAATATATATATTTCATTTTAATTATTCTAAGCATATCATTCAGACAATCATGTATGCCAAATCACCGCAGAATGTATACATCTTTGCAAGCTATATTCAAAATTCAAAACGCTAATATATATATATATATATATATATATATATATATATATATATATATATATATATATATATATATATATATATATATATATATATATATATATATAATTACCTTTATCATTGGTATTCCGAACTGGCGGCAGAGGAGCTCTTATGACGTCATATCGGGTGAGGTCTTCTTCTTCCTTCTGCATTTGCGTACACCAGCTACTCAGTTCCTCTCTGAGGGTGCTTGACCTATTGCAAACCACACATGGACTTCAACTGACAATATGTTGCATTTACTATTTGCAGGGAAACTTGTAACCCAATCCCCTGTTGCATGGTCTTTTTAATTAACTGACACTTATCTTCATCTTTTAAAACTACGAACGCTATTAGCACTGATATTAATACCAATGAGTAAACTGTAAACTATTTAAAGATGTTTAATAAATATTTGACATTTAAATACCATACATCTGGCAACGAACATGGCATGCAACATAACGTGTACAAGTACATCCTTCATTAGCTCAAAAATAACAGTTGCTTTTGGCAGTCTGAGATATAAATTAAATGCGATATATATATATTGAAGGCAAAATATTGAATAAAAGCCCGATTGGTATGTATTTTGTATCTATCAATATTCTAAGCTTTGAATACTGATTGACGAATACACTGAACTCTGTACATGTAAGCCTATTCAAGTACTGAGAAAGACTGAACTATTCAACGAGCAAAATTCGTAGGATGGGACCCTTTTTTTCCCCAAATAACAAATACTCTAGACTCGGAACAAACAAATAGACAGTCATATCAGATTAAGTCATTTTGGTAATTTTGGCCAATTATTTGGCCTTTTACTTACTGTGAAGGTGAGAGATCCTGCATGAGTGTTGGCAATTTATCTTGTAGGAGTCGACTCTCTGGGAAAAGCTGTGATAGTCTTTCTTCTGTAAAACTGTAAAGCCATAGAATTCATATTACAAAGCCATTCCGCAGCACTCATGAAAATACAGATATTAAGCAGACCTTGGGAGTGATATTATGCTAATGGACAGTTTAATGTGTCACAATTTGTCCCCCCATTCGAATGGAGGGGGACACAGACAGGTGGGAGTTGGAGCTCCAAAGGCTTGATCCCTTCCTAAAGGGGGGTTTACACGGTCAAACGGTTCGTCGAACGCGGTTCGACAGACAAGTGTTTGAAGTGATGTTCTAACGTGTGAACGGGGTATTTGGTTGTCGAACACGCAACCAAATACCCCGTTCACACGTTCGAACATCACTTCAAACACTTGTCTGTCGAACCGCGTTCGACGAACCGTTTGACCGTGTAAACCCCCCTTTAGTGATTACGCCATCTACTGTGTGGAGTATATAGTAAAACAGTATCTCTAAAAATCTATGCCTAATAATGCCTGTTCTACAGTTCTTTTGAAAAATATTCCGCGTTTTTTTTTTTTTCACAAAAAAAACAACACAGATTTACCCAGAAACGAAGTTACTTAATAAATAATTTACTTTATTCTCTCGACGGAAATCAAGTGCATTTCCTATTACTGAAACGTTACTGTTCATTTAAATTTAGACTGAAAAAGTCTGGAATCACTGCCTACAAGGGTAATTTAAGAAATGTAAAGATGGATTCACATCCGTTTACTTGGCCGATTTAAAGGATTTTTTTATTTGCTTAATTTAAAAGTTAAATATAATAATATTATCCAAATTCTACTACTACTACTACTACTACTACTACTACTACTACTACTACTACTACTACTACTACTACTACTTGGAATTATAATAATGTGATCGGTTTTACGTCACGGACTCCCATTCCTATTAAGGGCTTTGGTCTTGGCAGAGTGCGACCGTTACCCCGAGTGAATGTCCTTCCTAACCTCAAACCTTGGCGGCCTTGAAACCTCGACCTGAAGAATCAAAGTCGAGAGCATTAATTCTCGGCCACGGCGGCCATTAGAAATAAAAATAATGATAATAATAATAATAATAATAATAATAATAATAATAATAATAATAATAATAATAATTATTGTAATAATAATAATAATAATAATAATAATAATAATAATAATAATAATAATAATAATAATAATAATAACAATAATAATAATAATAATGATAATAATAATAATAAATAATTTCTATTTTAAGTTAATTCAAAAAATATTCGGTAATTATCCCTGCATACCTTCAAACTGTAATCATTAAACTGGTCCAGTATTCCTCTCTTCACTGGGTGTAAAATATTAAAGCTAACATGAATGAACACATTCCCAGTAGCATTGGAGACAGTTACATGGATCAATGAGAGAGAGAGAGAGAGAGAGAGAGAGAGAGAGAGAGAGAGAGAGAGAGAGAGAGAGAGAGAGAGAGAGAGAGAATTTCAATAGTTATTGTGCGTTACAGAAAGTATAGACCCGGGATGCACAACCTGTGACCCGCGGGCCCAGGTGGTTCTCCGGTGACTTTGTTGCGGCCCTCGGATTTAATGTATAAAATACTCTATTACTTTAAAAAAAAAAAATTGTGCTTTCATACATATATCTTGTCAACATTAAAAGATATATATTTTTTTTTTTTATGAAAGTCGAGAAAAATTGAAAGTTTTGCAGTCTTTCAATTTACCATAAATCTTCATTAAGAAGTAATAGTGATATTTCATAGCTATAAATAACAATTAAAAAATCAGGTTTAATGACCTATTCTTCATTTCAATTAACTAAAATTCTATTTAATAATCTATTTCATCAGTGTGTCAAAGTTGTCCAATGGTGGTACATTATGTCGGTGATCCACCACTGGCTCAACACACCATACGAAAAGGAAACATTACGAGGGATTCACAAACTGCGGCCCGCGGGCTATACATGCGTCCCCCAAGTAACGCTGTTGAGGTCCTCGATGTCCAAAAAGTTGTGCATCACTAATATAGACTATTAAATAATACCAGCTCGTGAGAAAATAATAATTAATTCACTGAAACCTTAGCGTTGGAGTGTACAAATACGCACCAAAAATATAATAATTAAAATTGGGCACATACATAATTTAATAAACACATATATAAATAAATAAATAAATAAATTATGGCAGACATTGTTTGCTAACATGGATTATAGCTCAGGCCCAAGTGACCCTTATCATAATGATTTAACAAAATAAAGCTTCTAATATGTACATCAGAGCAAATGATTAAATTGACAACAACCACATTAATAATAATAATAATAATAATAATAATAATAATAATAATAATAATAATAATAATAATAATAATAATAATAATAATAATAATAATATTGCGATATTTCTTGCTGACCCTAATAGACCTTCTTAAATGTTTTGGCTACTTTGAAGCAACGTAAAGAGTTCAACGGAGGATGTGACTGGCAGCACTTCGCTCTCTCTATCCCTTTTAGTTGGTTCTCACGACATGCATAAAATACAAGGATTGTATTCTCTATACCCTCCAATAGAAATACACTACTACTACTACTACTACTACTACTACTACTACTACTGCTTCCACTACTACTACTGCACACATTAATTCACACCTCTCTCAAAACTTCTATTGTTGTTGTTCCGGTTTTACGTCACGGACTCCCTTTTCTACTAAGGGCTAGGACGGTTGCCTTCTTGCGAAGGACACCTTTTGGCAGATGTAATCGTTACCCTGAGTGCATGCCCTTGCTAACCTCAGACCGTGACGGGGCGCGAACCCTCGACCTGACGCCTCAGAGTCGCGGACGCTACCGCTTGAGCCACGGTGATTACCTCTCTCAAAACTTCTATTAATATAAGTATAAAATGATCCGATTTTGCGTTACGGTGACGTCTTTCAAGAGATTTTGGTTTTGGCAGAATGTAACAGTTACCCCGTGTGAATGCCCTTTCAAACCTAACCGTGGGGGGTCTCTAACCGCCGACTTGACGAATCAAATTTCGCACGCTACCAACGGGCGACAGCAGCCATCTTTTAGGTATTTATTTGTATACAAGTTGATATAAGTACACAAATAAATACATATATAACAAAAATAAACAATTAGCATTATAAGAGAGGGAAGGACCAGTTCAGCGACGCTAAAATGACATATTTTAGGTTAGGTTAGGTTAGATTAGCAAGTGTTGATGATTTTAGTCTTGAATAGATGGTTGAACAATTTAAATGGACTTGCTGCTAAATAATATAGCGCTGAAATAGGTTGGTGCTGAACAGGCGGAGCTGAATAATACCTAATCAAACCTAGAAAGTACATAATCTTTCTATATACATAAAGGGGGGTTTACACTGTCAAACGGTTCGTCGAACGCGGTTCGACAGACAAGTGTTTGAAGTGATGTTCGAACGTGTGAACAGGGTATTTGGTTGTCGAACACGTTCGTTAAACGTGTTCGACAACCAAATATCCCGTTCACACGTTCGAACATCACTTCAAACACTTGCCCGTCGAACCGCGTTCGACGAACCGTCTGACCGTGTAAGCCCCCCTTAAGACATAGAGAATGACTTAAAGGAGGTAGAGGAAGCTTTATAAGTAATAATACAATGAATATTTCATGTGATGTGATCGGTTTTACGTCACGAATTCCCTTTTCTTCTAAGGATTAGGAAGGCACCATCTTGGGAACGGCTTTGGGTTTAGTCAAGTGCCACCGTTATCCTGAGTGAATGCCCTTTCTAACCTCAGACATTGGTGGGCTTCGAACCCTCGACCTGACGGTTTTACGTCACGGAGTCCCTTTTCTTCTTAGGATTAGGACGGCGCCATCTTGGGAAGGGCTTTGGGTTTAGTCAAGTGCCACCGTTATCCTGAGTGAATGCCTTTTCTAACCTCAGACATTGGTGGGCTTCGAACCCACAACCTGACGGTTTTACGTCACGGACTCCCTTTTCTTCTTAGGATTAGGACAGCGCCATCTTGAGAAGGGCTTTGGGTTTAGTCAAGTGCCACTGTTATCCTGAGTGAATGCCCCTTCTAACCTTAGGCATTGGTGGGCTTCGAACCCACGACCTGACGTATAAAAGTCGCGATCGTCACCACTCGGGCATGGTGGCTACCACCAATGAATATTTAATAGCACCATCAAAATACCTTTTGAAGTGGGTAAACGCTTTGGGTCGGCCTCTCTTAAGGGGGGTTTACACGGTCAAACGGTTCGTCGAACGCAGTTCGACAGACAAGTGTTTGAAGTGATGTTCGAACGTGTGAAAGGGGTATTTGGTTGTCGAACACGTGTCGAACACGTTCCGTATTCGACAACCAAATACCCCGTTCACACGTTCGAACATTACTTCCAACACTTGTCTGTCGAACCGCGTTCGACGAACCGTGTGACCGTGTAAGCCCCCCTTTACCGTAATGGATTTCCAATAACCCCATATAAAGGGGGGAGGGGGAATAGGGGGGTGGCGAGTTGAGCATGCATTATCCATAAAGTTCAAACAAGTTCTACGTAAACTGACAATATTTTGACCGACATTTCTACCAATCTCAAAATAAAGCATCTTATATTATTCAAGATAAATGGATTCGTTTTTTACGTCAAGAACTCCCTTTTCTACCAAGGGCTAGGACGGTTGCCTTCTTACGAAGGACTTGTTTTGGCAGATGTAATCGTTACCCTGAGTGTATGCCCTTACTAACCTCAGTCCGTTACGGGAAGCGACTGAGGTTAGTAAGGGCATACACTCAGGGTAACGATTACATCTGCTCGCATATAAAAATGTACTTTATTTTTGTATGAGTGTAGCAGCGGGACGGACAAAGGGGAATATTGTTCTCATCGGGCCCGGTCACAAAGACAACAAAAAGTTAAGAAAAAGAGAGAAGGGAATGTTGTGACTAGTCACATGTGAAAAGATAAGTATGAGATGTGTCACGAATACTCCAGAATATTCAGTGTTAAATGCATAGCATAGGAAAAGAACGGTGACTGCAGGAAGAATTAACTGGTAATTTTCTTTTCTTATTTCTCAAATAATTTAAAATTTGAAACTGACCTACACAATAGATCTTGTAATGTCGGGTCGGGTAGGGGAGAGTCCATTCTCCTAAGTTCGATCTCCACATCCTAGCGTTAAGAAGGGCATCCAGCCTTAATCCCCTAATCTCCCACAAGGTCTGTGTCCACCCCCAGTTATGGGGAATATTTGTGATACTGTAGGCCTTCGTTATTGTTGATTTGTTTTTTACGTGTTATATGTTACTATTAATACCAATTATGTGGTGGACACTGACTAATTAGAGTCGGGGAAGTAAAGCTGAATGTCCTTCCTAACGTCCCGCGATGGATTGGAATACGGATTTGTCCACTAGGTCACCGTTTTTTTCCATTATTCTTAATGAAATGATACAGGAAAAAGAGAACATTTCCTAATAGCCTGCTGGCTAGTACGGTGGTAACGCGCTGGCTTCGCATTCACGAGGTCGAAAGATCGGTTCCCGTCCAAGACCGAGAGTTTAAGATGTTTACTGGCAGTAACTGCTGTGGTTGGACACCACAGTGGGGAGTTGGGGCTTGCCCTGGCTGACGAATACCCATTGTATTGAAATGGAAATAAAGGTTTATTATTATTATTATTATTATTATTAATAGAGAATATTACCTAATTAAGTGAGGAAAAATAGAATATTACCCATTTAAGTGAGGAAAAAGAGAATATTACCAGATTAAGTGAGGAAAAAGAGAATATTACCTGAGTAAGTGAGGAAAAAAGATATTAACAGATTAAGGGAGGAAAAAGAGAGTATTACCTGATTAAGTGAGGATAATAACCCTCTTCACCAGACCGGAGGACACGAACAATCCTCTCAAGTGTTCGTCTATCGCTACAATCTCTTACAAATTGGTAATCAAGTTGTTCAACCTGGAAACAAAAAATCAATTAAAATATTTACGTCATAGCATAAAAAAACAAGTATGCTTTATATGGAGCTTAGCTGGGGACTGCAGAAGCATAGTGCATAGAATGCTCAACTCAGTTGGTAATAATAGCGACAGATAAAATGTAGAATAAGTATAAAACGTAGCTCTTAAAATATAACAAGATCGCTATCAACGACAATAATAAAACAAACTGTTTATGACTGCCTGATATTCACCGTAACGCTAGGTTAGGTTAGGTTTGGTTAGGATGATTAGTATATAAAACTTTAATGAATTCAAACGTAAATAAATAAAAAGAGATACATATAGAAAAAATAATATTCATAGGTATTTCATTCAAAAAATGTAATAATTAAGATGAACTCAAACTAATCAAGTAATCGCAAATTTTTCGTTTTATGAGGGCAATAAGAATTGCCTCCAAGAAATTTTTCTCTCTTTAACACAAAACCCTATGAAATAGTAAACTATCGTACTAGTAACTAAGCGAACTATCGTACTAGTAACTAATACTACTAGTGCAAGTACATAAAATCTCTACGCAACCTCAAATGCCATATTGCTGGAACAAATTTTTTTTTTTTTATTGTGACACCAGGACGGACAAAAAATAAAAAAATCAATCTACCCTCATCAGGCCTGGGCACGAAGAAAACATAAAGAGAAACAGAGATGGGTTGACAACATCCAAATATATTAACTTTATTATGAACTTCTGAAGCACTAATATCGATATTTTAAGAAGATAAAAACTTGCTATAATCAGCTTAAGATTCTCTCCAATTATATGTTTATTGACAGGAGCTCAAAATAAAAAGAATAGTTCGCATAAAGCTTTATAAACAAACTCATTCCATAGATTTTGTTTATATAATACCCAGAAACAAATATGTTTACACTTGATTACCGAAAATATTATAGCTTTAAAAACAGATCGGGGACATTACCTGCAGGTCAAAGCGTTCAAGCAGCGATGCACCGCTGGCCGGCTCCATTCTGTAAAATTTCTCTTCTAAATTAAGCACTTCGTTGAATTATTGTTGTTATAACAACCTCCTCACAACCTTTATTATTGATGCATAATTTTGTTATTTAATCACTTATCATAAAAGTTCAAATGAAGCTTGACGTAAAAACAAAAATAATTAATGAAACTATTCTGTTTTTTCTTTGCCGTCTAGCGACGCGCTAACTGGCTCTGAGGTTTCTTCGTTCTGGGCTTCTATCGTAGCAGGAGTTGGATGTTGAACTCGTAACACTCTCTTCAGTATCCAGGTTACGACTACCGAGGCGTACATCAACACCATAGGAATAAATATGACCCACCCTTGCATAATGGTCAGCTGATGAGAAAAAAGTGAAAAAAAAAATTAACATGAATAAAAATTATACATTCTTCTTCTTCTTACGAGTTCAGTATCTCACTTTATGATATTTGGTCTATCTATCAATCTATCTATCTAAAAATTAAACATTCCTCTTCTTCTTACGAGTTCTGTATCTCACTTTATGATATTTGGTCTGTCTATCTATCTATCTATCTATCTATCTATCTATCTATCTACATATATATATATATATATATATATATATATATATATATATATATATATATATATATATATATATATATATATATACATGAAACATATTTTGCCTCTGGCCGAGATTCGAACCTAACACATATTATTAGTGTGCCAAGGCGCTATCAACAACACCACCGAAAGTCTAAGAGAAGAAGCTAACCTTTCAGCTAACTACTAAGCCAGGGAATAAACGCATTCTTATGAATGCTTCTTGTTAATTTTACAAATTCTTCTCATTCTCACTCGTGGCTTCGTTTTAACATTTACATGAAATCCCATGCTTTGTAGACATCAATAATAATTAAATAAACACATTACCATTATGTGATAACGTGGAACATATTTTAATCCTCGCTGGGGCAATAATAATGTGTCGTAGGCTCGTATTCCGACAAGGGGCAAATAGATGTTTTATGTTTTCACTTATGGTAATGTGTTTATTGATTATATATATATATATATATATATATATATATATATATATATATATATATATATATATATATATATATATATGTATATATATATATATATATATATATATATATATATATATATATATATATATATATATATATATATTATATACACACTTTGTCAAGTATCTGGTAATGATAATTTAGATAAAAAAAATGAATATATACTCTTGAACGCACACATAGGTAGACATGTCTCCGGAAATATCTATAAATGGCATAGTAAGAACTGCATATGCTTTCTTAGCACATGTAAGGGTAACATTCAGACACATGGACAAGGATATGTTCAGATATATATACTTTCCTTATGTGAGACCAAAGCTTGAATATGCAGCCCCCTTTTGGAATCCACACTTGAAAAACCCGCATAAATAAGTTGGAAAAAGTTCAAAGACATGCCACACAACTGGTGCAAGAAATACACAATTTCAGTTATGAGGAGAGACTGGGGGAATTAGAGTTACCATCATCCAAAGCTAGAAGAATAAGGGGAATATGGTGGCAGTTTTTAAATTCATTCATGGTTTTGACAGAATGGATATGTATCGATATTTTAATATAGATGGCTCTAGAACTAGAGGTAGTAGCTTGAAGTTTCGTAAGAAAACTTCTTTTCAGGATGTAAGGAAGTACTTTTTTTTTTTTTTTAGTGTAAGAGTAGTTGATAACTGGAAGTGGCTAAGCGAGGAGTTGGTTAATGCTAACTCAATCCATAGTTTTAAGGACGAGTATGATAAGAATCACCAAGTACAAAATGGAACCGATCAGGAGATGGGAAGTTACGAGCTTGGGGCTCTTTCCCGTGAGCACAATTGCGTAATTACACACACACACACACACACACGCGCGCGCGCGCGCAGGCAAATGGACAAGGAAATGTTCAGAAATATTTATGTAACCTATGTGAGGCCAAAACTCGAATATGCAGCCCCCTTTTGGAATCCGCACTTGAAAAAGCACATAGCTAAGCTTGAAAAAGTTCAAAGACATGCCACGAAACTGGTGCCAGAAATACGCAATCTCAGTTATGATGAGAGGCTGAGGGAATGAGACTTACCATCACTCGAAGCTAGAAGAGTGAGGGGGGATATGGTGACAGTCTTTAAATTCCTTCATGGTTATGATAGAGTGGATAGGGATCGATATTTTGATATGGCTGGCTCTAGAACTAGAGGTCATAGTTTGAAGCTTCGTAAGAAAAGTTCTTTGCAGGATGTAAGAAAATACTTTTTCAGTGTAAGAGTAGTTGATAATTGGAATTGGCTAAGCGAGGAGGTAGTTAATGCTATCTCAATCCATAGTTTTAAGAACAGGTATGATAAGTATCACTAAGTCTAAAATGGAACCGATGAGGAGACGGGAAGATACGAGCTTTGGGCTCTCTCCCGTAAACACAATTAGGTTATGATAGAGTGGATAGGGATCGATATTTTGATATGGCTGGCTCTAGAACTAGAGGTCATAGTTTGAAGCTTCGTAAGAAAACTTCTTTGCAGGATGTAAGAAAATACTTTTTCAGTGTAAGAGTAGTTGATAATTGGAATTGGCTAAGCGAGGAGATAGTTAATGCTATCTCAATCCATAGTTTTAAGGACAGGTATGATAAGTATCACTAAGTATAAAATGGAACCGATGAGGAGACAGGAAGATACGAGCTTTGGGCTCTTTCCCGTAAACACAATTAGGTAATCACACACATACACTTGAAAAAGCACGTAGCTAAGCTTGAAAAAGTTCAAAGACATGCCACGAAATTGGTGCCAGAAATACGCAATCTCAGTTATGATGAGAAGCTGAAGGAATTAGACTTACCATCACTCGAAGCTAGAAGAATGAGGGGGGATATGGTGACAGTCTTTAAATTCCTTCATGGTTATGATAGAGTGGATAGGGATCGATATTTTGACATGGCTGGCTCTAGAACTAGAGGTCATAGTTTGAAGCTTCGTAAGAAAACTTCTTTGCAGGATGTAAGAAAATACTTTTTCAGTGTAAGAGTAGTTGATAAGTGGAATTCGCTAAGCGAGGAGGTAGTTAATGCTATCTTAATCCATAGTTTTAAGGACAGGTATGATAAGTATCATTAAGTATAAAATGGAACCGATGAGGAGACGGGAAGATACGAGCTTTGGGCTCAGTCCCGTAAACACAATTAGGTAATCACAATTAGGTAATCACACACACACACACACACACTTGAAAAAGCACGTAGCTAAGCTTGAAAAAGTTCAAAGATATGCCACGAAACTGGTGCCAGAAATACGCAATCTCAGTTATGATGAGAGGCTGAAGGAATTAGACTTACCATCACTCGAAGCTAGAAGAGTGAGGGGGGATATGGTGACAAGCTTTAAATTCCTTCATGGTTATGATAGAGTGGATAGGGATCGATATTTCGATATGGCTGGCTCTAGAACTAGAGGTCATAGTTTGAAACTTCGTAAGGAAAGTTCTTTGCAGGATGTAAGGAAGTACTTTTTCAGTGTAAGAGTAGTTGATAATTGAAATTCGCTAAGCGAGGAGGTAGTTAATGCTAATTCATAGTTTTAAGGACAGGTATGAAAAGTATTACTAAGTACAAAATGGAACCTACCAGGAGATGGGAAGATACGAGCTTTGGGCTCTTTCCCGTAAGCACAATTAGGTAATCACACATATATATATATATATATATATATATATATATATATATATATATATATATATATATATATATATATATATATATATATATATATATATATATATATATATATATATATATATATATATATATATATATATATATATATATATATATATATATATATATATATATATATATATATATATATATATATATATATATATATATATATATATATATATATATATATATATATATATATATATATATATATATATATATATATATATATATATATATATATATATATATATATATGATATATATATATATATATATATATATATATATATATATATATATATATATATATATATATATATGAATCATATTTTACCCCTGACCGGGACTCGAACCTAAGACACATAATTACAGTGGGAAGGAGCTATCTCAAATGTTTAAAAAGCGTTAAAAAAAGACTTACCCACCAGTAGTTTTCAACTTACTGCCTTACACCAACAAAACGTATGTCTTGTGTCTACTACAACATTTGATAAAATGTAATAACAAAAACATACGACATAATAAAGCTATACCGGTGTGTGTTTCAAACATATGTCTTGTCTTTGGCTTTGGATTAAATATAGTACTTTTTTTTTATTTCTTCTATAATTTGACAGTCTGCTATAAGT
This sequence comes from Halocaridina rubra, assembly GCA_037179515.1. Taxonomy (NCBI): domain Eukaryota; kingdom Metazoa; phylum Arthropoda; class Malacostraca; order Decapoda; family Atyidae; genus Halocaridina; species Halocaridina rubra. The sequence continues at coordinate 37,527 of JAXCGZ010015178.1, read as the reverse complement.
CTGAAGATGATATTTATTCATGCAATATCAGTAATATGATATTATGAGCATTCCTATGATGAAGTCATAAAAATTTACTTTAATTAATGTAATATAAGGTACCCTGATTTTACCTGTCGGACATGTTTTGTTTTCTGGTTGCCATGGTAATGGTCTCAATATGTTTTTTTTTTTTTACAACTGTGATAATACTGTTATTTGCTACTGTATATAAATATATCGAAGCTTTGAACTCTGGGTTAAAAAAAAAAAAAATCAATGTTTCGTGTGAAGGAGCGAACAAATTTTAAGAGCGGGAAAACAGATCCAAACGAAGGTCGAAACTACACGTCAGCTTTAGTGCTTGATAAAAAATGCACGATACTCTCGCACAAATTATGCATGTTAAGCAGCTTTCACACACAAGTGGCACGTCGTAAGTGGCATGCCATGTGGCACGTCAGTTGAAAACAAACATCCGGAAATATATGAAACCTTGCACACAGAAATGGCGTGACACTCAAGTGCCACACCACTTCTATGTGAAAGGTTTCATATATTTCCGGATGTTCGTTTTCAACTGGCGTGCCACGTGGCATGCCACGTGTGGCGTGCCACTTGGGTGTGAAAGCGGCCTTACACATGGCTCAAAGCCGTGTACGGCAATTGATTGAGCCAAATCTTCCGATAATTGTCCCTTTTGCACTAAATGAATGCGAAAAACACCAATATAGTTATAAATAGCAAGACCTGGGTTCGAGTCCTAACTGCTGGACTTTACCATACATTGTAGACAGTCTGTTGAATTCCTCACAGTCCCTGAAAGACTGAAATGCGGCGTATTTGCACTTCAATCGCAGTCGCTCAACACTCATTCAAACTTATCTTTGAATGAGAGGATAGGAGTGAAAAAATTACCCCCCCCCCAAAAAAAAAGGCCACCAAAGATTCCCTTTACCTACGATATTTCAAGGTGAAATATTATATATATATATATATATATATATATATATATATATATATATATATATATATATATATATATATATATATATATATATATATATATATATGTTCCGGTTTTACGTCACGGACTCCCTTTTCTACTAAGTTCTAGGACGGTTGCCTTCTTGCGAAGGACTTGTTTAGGCAGATGTAATCGTTACCCTGAGTGCATGCCCTTGCTAACATAAGACCGTGACGGGGCGCGAACCCTCGACCTGACGCCTCAGAGTCGCGGACGCTACAGCTTGAGCCACGGTGGCTACATATATATATATATATATATATATATATATATATATATATATATATATATATATATATATATATATATATATATATATATATATATATATATATTATTTTATTTTCTATTTAATTTTTTTTATTATTTTGTCTCCCCTCTGGTGCCTGTAATTATCCTTATAAACAAAGTCTATTCATCCTCTTATACTGTATTCTGGTCACTTATTACCCATTGATTTGTTTTAACTTGGCTAAAATACTATTTCTGTAATATATTCATATCTTTGAATTATTTTCTTCCTCTTCCATGACCAGTGTCAAGTGACTATAAAATTTAATTCCCAATAGGAAGATGACCCATCATGGGAAAACTGTCAATATGTGACAATTGCCAATACGAAAACTACCCAAGCAGGTCAATTCGGGAAGGCAAAATTGCAGTACATAATAATGCAGAAAAGTGTATATATATATATATATATATATATATATATATATATATATATATATATATATATATATATATATATATATATATATATATATATATATATATATATATATATATATATATATATATATATATATGCATACATATACATATATACATATTATATATATATATATATATATATATATATATTATATATATATATATATATATATATATATATATATATATATATATATATATATATATATATATATATATATTTATATACGTTACTTAACTATGTCCTTAAGAAGGCTAAAACCAAGACATCTCATTCTCGATATAAAGACTTCAAACTCAATTCTCCTTTTCATGTTACCAACATGTAATCTGAAATCTATTATCATATCACCCAAATATAACCTATCCCCAAATATAAGCTATCCCCATGAGTAACTGGAAATACAATTTTGAATTTGAATTTCAGGTTTCAGTTATTATTAAAAGGCCGAGCAAGAAGCCCAGATGGAAAAGTCAAATGACTCTAAAGTCTAAACCCAAACGGATCCAGAAGGTGAAGCAATATGACCAGGGAAAAAGAGAAGATAAAAATAATGAAATCCTATAAAATGGTGTCACCTGGGTGTTTATATAACATCTGTGCGGCTAAGCTTGAATAAGCAGCATTCTTCTGGAATCCGCATATATATATATATATATATATATATATATATATATATATATATATATATATATATATATATATATATATATATATATATATATATATATATATATATATATATATATATATATATAACAAACTGGAGGAATTTAGAGGTATGGTACTCCACTGATTTGGTGACATATACGAGTATATATAATCTCAGTTATATGGAAAGGGTGACAGAGGTGGACTTCTCGTCACTCGAAGCTAGTAGAAAGAGGAAGACATGGTCGCGGTTTTTAAATTCATCTATGGTTTTGGCATACATTCATACATACATGTATGCATATATACTATTAAAATATAATTTATTTTATTTTATTCAATATACATTTCAATAATAAAGGAAGACGTGCATTTGGTATAAGTAGTGTGAATTTGGCGCTTTCAATAATATCTACCATTTGCAACTGAAATAAAAGAAGCAATTCTTAAAGAGCTGAAAATAAGAATGGGATTTTTTTTGAGTCATGCTTAATTAAAGGAGCTGGTGAATATTAGCGGGTCACGGCGGGTTTAAGGTGTGTCTTTGCGTACGCACTGGAAAAAAATTGTGCATTGACAAGAATTTCTGGCATTAAGCTTTTTAAGAAGAAACTTATCAAAATGTGTATTGTTGTAGTGGTCCATATTTGCATTTTCTTGTCATATGATTACAAACGACATAACAACTAATGCACTAATTTTCATCAATTTATATGTGTAGGAATGCAAGCCGATATTTCTCTGTCAAGAAAACGTCCAAAGTTATTTGAAAACGTCTCATATAATTTGAACTAAATAATTCTTGCAAGTTGTATTGCAAACATTACGACCAGTTACTGAGAACATGCGCTGCCAGGCGTACGATGCATCAATACAATTTCGTGTGTCGAAGGTCAATACGGGACATAACCAAATATATCCTCAAGTTCATGACCGGTCAAGGGAAAAATATAATAAAAAATAAAATATGCACTTAACACTCTTTTTTTAAGGGCACTTTTGACGTATTATGCTTCTACATCCACGAATAATAATAATAATAATAATAATAATAATAATAATAATAATAATAATAATAATAATAATAATAATAATAATAATGCCAGGCCGATGAGGGTAGATTTATTTTTCTGGGGGCCCGTTCTGATGTCACAATAATAATAATAATAATAATAATAATAATAATAATAATAATAATAATAATAATAATAATAATAATAATAATAATAATAATAGTAATAATAATAATAATAATAATAATAGTAATAATAATAATAATAATAATAATAATAATAATAATAATAATAATAATAATAATAATAATAATAATAATAACAATAATAATAATAATATTAATAATAATAATAATAATAATAATAATAATAATAATAATAATAATAATAATAAAATAAGAATAATAATAATAATAATAATAATAGTAATAATAATAATAAAAATAACAACAATAAATGTTTTCTTTGTCTTACTATATATATATATATATATATATATATATATATATATATATATATATATATATATATATATATATTAATTTTTTACTCCTTAGCTTATGAAAGAGGTAATATTCGCGACTAAGAAGGGGGAGGAGAAGAAGAAGAAGAAGAAAACCATATAAAATATATAACAAATGGATTTATTTTTCTTTTTTATGACTGAGACACCAGGACGGGCCAAGAGAAAAAAATGCCCTCATTGGACCTGGGCACGAGGACAACATAAAGAAAAGAGAAACAGAGATGGTGAGTGTTGTGACTTGTCAGATGTGAAGGGATAGCAACAGATGATTAACAATTATCCAAGAATATTCGGTGTTGACGTAGGCATAGAAAAAGAACCGTAACTGATGGAAGACTTAACATCGAACTATCCTGGACAGTCCCATTTAAGTCCAAAAGACCCTTCAGCTGTAGTATCACAACGGGCAGTTGGTGCCATGGGCCAACCTACTACATGGTAAAATATTCTGCTTTGTTCAACAGCACTTGAAAAATTATAAATATATAAGTATTAAATGGGGGAAGAAATGAAGAAGATTAGAAATTATTTTTTTTTTATTTCAGGGATCTTCCAGCCAAAGGGTTGATAAAGATGATAATGCTAGAAGATCAGGGGATGGGGCCACATTAAGATTGCTGTAAACAAATGCTGTTGGGGTAGATAGTAAGGCAGTTGAATTAAAGGATAGGATTCACAAGAGTAAGGCAGATATAGTCGCGGTTACAGAGACCAAGCTAAGTGAGGACATAAACAGTGTCACAGTTTTTCCCAAGGGCTTCAGAATATTAAGGGTTGAAAGATCTGAGAGGACTGGTGGAGGGATAGCATTGCTGATGAATAAAAGGTTTCAGGTTGAAGAAATAAGTTTTGCTATAGAAAGTGAGTTCAAGGAATTTCTTGTTGCTTACATATATACTGGATCAGAGAGCATTATAATAACTATTGTATATAACCAACAAGCCACGGGAGAGCAATGCAAAATTTTGATTATGGGATATTTTAATCACAGAGACAGATTGGACTAATATATGATCACTGGGGAGGATTCATTTGGGGCAAGATTACTAGATTGGGTACAAGGAACTTTCCTACCATTATGTACTGGAACCAATGAGGACCAGGGGTGGGGATGAGCCATCGCTGCTTGATCTAGTAGTCACATAATATGTTGGATATTGAAAAAATTGAGTATGAACCATATAAACACCCAGGCGACACCATTTATCTCCCTGAAAGTAAGGGCACTGAGAAGAACATGAGGAGGATCTATCCAAATGGAGCTTACAAAAAATTAATTATCTTTGTGTAGTTATTGACTGGAAGAACTTCTTTAACAACAAAAATGTAAAATAAGTGTAAGAAATATTTTGTGAGGAATATGGGAAGATAGTCACTTGTTGCATACCTTCCACCAAAATAGGAGTTATTCATGCCAGAGAGAAACGGTTCAATAATAAGTGTAAGAGAGCTAAGAAGTGGAGAGACAATGCTGGAATAGGTATATGAAGAGTAAAACATAAATGCCTGGCATTCTTACATATGAGGAAGATATGATTACCTAAGTAAAAGAAGAGAAGCAGAGAGAGATTATGAAAGGAATATCACCAGGATGGTTAAAAAAAAAATCCCAAGTTCTTCCACAGTTTTATCAGAGGAAAACTGAAGGTCAAAGAGCAGGTTTTACAGTTAAAGAGAACAGATGGAAGCATCACTGAGATGCTGAAGAGATCTGCAAAGAATTGAACATGGAAAATCAGTCAGTATTTACCATAGCAAATATCCCAAGCACTAAGATTGCAGAGATAAGAGATCATGGGCCAGTATTACAGAGCATCATCTTTTCAGCTATAGGAGTATACAAAATGTTGATGGAGTTAGATGCCCATAGAGCTAAAGGTCCTGATGATATATCCCATTACGTACTTGAGATAATGCACTAAGTCAATATCAGTGGCACAATGCATCATATTTGAAAAGTCGCTGGAATCTGAGGAGATTCCAAGATGCTGGAAAGAAGCGAACACGATACCTATCTTCAAAAAGGGAAGGGGAGATATAGCTCTAAACTATAGGCCTGTTTCCTTGACCATCATTATTTGCAAGGTTATGGAGACACATCTAAGAAAACACATCTCTCTTCGCTTGGAATCTTTCAACTTTTTGTCAGTGAGAAAACATGGTTTCAGAGAATGCAGATCAACAGTAACAAACTTATGAGCATTTTATGATGAGGTAAGCAGGATCTTTCAGGAAAGAGAGGGCTGGGAGGATTGCATATTCCTAGATTTTCAGAAGGCATTTGATATGGTCCCACATGGGAGAATTATTAAGAAGATGCAAATAATGGCACGAATAGAAGGAAATATCTTGGAATGGATAAAAACTTCCTTAGAAGGAAGGGATCAAAGGCTTAGAGTAAGACACTCGTTGCCTGATTGGAGAAGGGTTAGTAGTGGAGTTCCATAGGGTTCAGTTTTAGGGCCACTTTTCTTCCTTGTATATTCAAATGACCTTCCAGAGTCTATACATTCATTCTTGAATATGTTTGCAAATGATGCAACGATTGTGAAGAAAGTAAGAGACAAGAGTAATGGTAGAGAACTTCAGGAAGATGTAAATAGTCTGCATGAATGGTCAGAAAAGCGGCTAATGACATTCAGTACTTTTAAATGTAAGCTATTGAGGATGGGTACAGGTGCGAAAAGGCCCAAGATTGAATACTCAACAGCAGGTGCAAATTTCCAAGAGACGGAGAATGAGAGAGACCAAAACTTGAATATGCAGCACACAATTTGAAACCCACACTCAAAGAAACATATAAATAAGCTGATAAAAAACTTCTGTAACATGTCATGAAACTGGTACCTGAAATACGCAATCTCAGTAATGAAGAGAGACTGAGCGAATTAAACTTATCACGACTCGAAGCCAGAAGAATAAGGGGGATATGGTAACGGTTTTAAAGTTCCTTCATGGATTTGACTAAGTGGATGGGGATCGAAATTTTGATATAGCTGTCTCTAGAACTAGAAGTCATAGTTATAAGCTTCGTAAGAAATCTCCTTTGCTGGATGTAGGGACATATTTTTTAATGTAAGAAGAGTTGATGATTACAATTCGCTAAGCAAGGACGTAGTTTATGATAACACAATTCATAGTTTTAAGAACATATATGATATGTATCAATTAGTATAAAAATGGAACCGACCAGGAGACGGGGAGTTACGAGGATATGTCTCTTTCACGTAAACACAATTAGGTAATTACACACACACACACACACACACACACACACACACACACACACACACATATATATATATATACAGTATATATATATATATATATATATATATATATATATATATATATATATATATATATATATATATATATATATATATATATATATATACAGTATATATATATATATATATATATATATATATATATATATATATATATATATATATATATATATATATATATATATATATATATATATATATATATACAGTATATATATATATATATATATATATATATATATATATATATATATATATATATATATATATATATATATATATATACAGTATATATATATATATATATATATATATATATATATATATATATATATATATATATATATATATATATATATACAGTATATATAATATATATGAATAACACTGAACAGCTACCATACAGTTTAAAATGGTAGGAAAATGCCCATTAAAGAAAACAACGCATAAAATATTTAAAGTACTCGTTAATTTCGTGACCTAATCTGGTCACCTTCTCAAAGAACAATGCAAAGAAATACATGCAGCAAATAATATATATATATATATATATATATATATATATATATATATATATATATATATATATATATATATATATATATGCAGAATTATATGTATGTGTATAGTATTATATATGTACGTAAGCATGTATGTATGTATTTAAAAGGATAAAAAAGGAACTTCTAAATTATCAAGTGATGAAGCAGAACGAAAAAATTAATTCCTATATTTAGACATAGAAAGACTTGATCGTGTTATGAAAAGTAGCTTGATTTCTCATAATGAAGCTTCAGAGATTATTAGTGAAGCACAAAGTGAGATGGATAGAACGCAAGAAAATGTAACGAATGAAGCACAAGCTTGGCAGTGAAGCACAGGATTTTGTGATAGAATGAACCAAAGGCTTAGTAATAGAGCGCGAGATATGATGCAATGAAGAACAGTATTAGTAAAGAAGCACGTGACACGATGATGCACATGACATGAGTGCTGATGTACAAAAATACGATGAAGCACAAGCTTTAGTAATGATATGAAGCTCAAGTGGATTACGTGCAACATAGAACAAAATTATCACGTATAATGAAGCTCATGATTAGGCTACTTGAAGAAATGAAGCACACGTCGATTTTACGTAGTGAAGCAGAAGACATTTAGAAAGTGGATTCAAAAAGCATCGTAGCTTTACGTCACTGAACGTAAATTTAAGTCATTCGAAGAAGCACAAGTTATTGGTCATGTGTCGCAAGATGCACACGAATCTTAAGCATAAATATGAGTTGTGAAGATATCCACACATCTTCAGAGGAAACTTTCAGGTCTGAAGATGAGAAGGTAATAATACTTGCAAGCACTTATTTTGTAATTAATAGTCCATACATAATGTTTCGTGTAATATTAAATGCGAAAAGTCATAATTCGTGAGTAAAATTAGCCTCATAAGGAAGAATAGGATAATAATAATAATAATAATAATAATAATAATAATAATAATAATAATAATAATAATAATAATAATAATAATAATAATAATAATAATAATAATAATAATCTCCTAATGAAATACACTGGGAGATATGCTGAATTCAGACTCCAAGTACAATACTTGGATATAGGTCCCTGTCATACAAACCTAACCTAACCTAACCTAATTAAACTCAACACTGATATAACTTAACCGATCTCTTATACTACGGTTGACGTCCGGAATCTACTTGTGATACATACTTTTTACATTAATTCCTGTCCGGTAGCAGCCGGGTTGGGTAACCTATATTGCATCCATTATTTACAGCAGAATAGCCAACAACTCAAACGAAATCTTCAGTTAATAATCACGAATAAACTTTTACACATCAAAAATTTGCATAATCACCTAACAACGTATTCACAAAGGCTTATGAACTGCACTAATGACAGGAATGACACAATCTCCGACGAGGTCTGGAAAATAAAGTATAAATGCAAAATTCATATTAGATGTTTTATTCATGGACCGGAACCAGTGGAGACGACTAGTGAAGAGATGCGACCCCATATGAAAATGGGAACGCAAATAGAGGAAGATTCATTATTTTTTTTTTCTTTTCTCTGATATTACTGAATATGGTTTAATAAGCCTTTTAATTATTTACACGATTCTTTTATTAAGAAGTAACTCGTGTGCAGTTGTGTGGTAATAGGTACTAATTTCCTAGCAATAGAATATATCTCTGAGAATATATCTAAAAATATCAGTGAATACAACTTGAGAGAGATGACAGCCACGTCATAAGCGCTGCCCTTCAACAAGGGTGCTCATCATTTTGATGACGTCACGCGACATTTGTTTCGGAACAAAACACGCGTCACTTCCGGCCATAGACATGAAAATAATCTGTTTTTGAGCAGATATTAATAGGATAATGAGAGAGAGAGAGAGAGAGAGAGAGAGAGAGAGAGAGAGAGAGAGAGAGACATTTATTTCCATTTTACAATGGGTATTCTGTTACAAAACTGAGTACATTTATAAGTAGACATATTATAAGAGGGTGATATATGCACTTACACACACACACACACACACACACACACACACACACACACACACACACACACACAGAGGTGCTGTCAAGACCACAAACCAACGAAGATCCTGAAATTCATGATACTGAAGAATGGCTTCATCCCCGAGTAAAATTATACATAATAATATTGTACCTTGGTAAAGACGGTAAAGTTACTTTAAGAAATCGAACCCGTCAATAATTACACTAAGATAAACCACCATTCAAGAGTAGGAATTTATTGAGACAAATTCTGCTTACTAGCTTCCTAAAGTAT
>JAXCGZ010015178.1:0-17500 GCA_037179515.1 Halocaridina rubra | reverse complement strand
AGGATTCCAAGTGAAGAGAGATATGTTTCCTTAGTAGTTTCTCCATAAGTTTGCAAACTATGCTGGTCAAGGAAACTGGTCTATAGTTCAGAGCCGTATCCCTCCTTCCCTTTTTGAAGATAGGTATCACATTTGCTTGTTTCCAGCATCTTGGAATCTCCCCCGACTCCAGTGACTCCTTAAATATGATACTTAGTGCCACTGATATTGTGTTTGCGCATTTTTTAAGCACATGAGGGGATATGTCATCAGGACCTGTAGCTTTATGAACATCTAAATCCATCAGCGCTTTGCATACCTCTGTGGCTGTAAGGTTGATGTTCTCTAATACCGGCCCTTGAGCTTCTATCACTGCAATCTGAGGGGGTGGGGTATTTTCTACTGTAAATACTGACTGAAACTCCTTGTTCAATTCTTTGCAGATCTCTTCGTCCGTCTCAGTGATGCTTCCATCCGCTCTCTTTAGCCTTAAAACCTGTTCTTTTACCTTCAGTTTTCCTCTGATAAAGCTGTGGAAAAGCTTGGGATTTTCTTTAGCCTTCCTGGTGATGTCCCTCTCATAATCTCTCTCTGCCTCTCTCCTTTTACTTAGGTAGTCATTTCTTGCTCTTTTGTAGGTTTGCCAGGCATTTATGTTTTTTCTCCTCCTATACCTTTTCCAGCATTTGTCTCTCCACTCCTTAGCTCTTTTACACCCATTATCGAACCATTTCTCTCTGGCATGAATTACACCTACTTTGGTGACAGGTATGCAGCAATCTACTATCTTTCCATATTTCTCACAAAAGATGTCATACATTTCTTGTACAGATTTGTTGTAAAATAAGGTTCTCCAGTCAATAACTGCAAAAAGCTCATTCATTTTTATGTAATCTCCTTTCGGATAGTTCCTCCTCATGTCCTCAGTGCCTCTACTCTCAGGAAGAATGTCTTCAATGATATACTCCATCAACAACACACAGTGGTCACTCTTTCCAATTGGTGGTTCATACTCAATATTTTCAATATCCAACACATTATCTGTGAACACTAGATCAAGTAGTGATGGCTCAAACCCACCCCTGGCTCTTGTTGGTTCCATTACATGTTGGTGTAGGAAATTCCCTTGTACGCAATCTAGGAATCTTGCCCCAAATGAGTCCTCACCACTGTGTGGGTCAAGATTTATCCAATCTATCTCTTTATGATTAAAGTCTCCCATAATCAAAATCCTACATTTTTTTCTCCCACGCCATGTTAACAACTGAGTTTATGACTTCAATCGTACCTGTATGACTTTCCTCATAAATTTCAAGCCTATTTTGGTTCCTTGGTGGGTTGTATACAACAGTTATTATAATGCTCTCTGACCCAGTATTTATGCGAGCAACAAGAAATTCCCTGAACTCACTTTCTATAGCCAAGTTTATTTCTTCAACTTGAATCCTCTCACTTATGAGCAGTGCTATCCCTCCACCAGTCCTCTCAGATCTTTCAACCCTTAGTATTCTGAAGCCCTTAGGAAAAACTGTGACACTGTTTATGTCCTCACTCAACTTAGTCTCTGTAATTGCTACTATATCTGCCTTACTGTTGTGAATCCTATCTTTTAATTCTACTGCCTTACCAGCTAATCCATCAGATTGTGTGTGTGTGTGTGTGTGTGTGTGTGTGTGTGTGTGTGTGTGTGTGTGTGTGTGTGTAATTACCTAATTGTGTTTACGGGAGAGAGCCCAAAGCTCGTATCTTCCCGTCTCCTGATCGGTTCCATTTTGTACTTAGTGATACTTATCATACCTGCCCTTAAAACTATGGATTGAGATAGCATTAACTACCTCCTCGCTTAGCGAATTCCAATTATCAACTACTCTTACACTGAAAAAGTATTTCCTTACATCCTGCAAAGAAGTTTTCTTATGAAGCTTCAGACTAGGACCTCTAGTTCTAGAGCCAGCCATATCAAAATATCGATCCCTATCCACTCTATCATAACCGTGAAGGAATTTAAAAACTGTCACCATATCCCCCCTCACTCTTCTAGCTTCGAGTGATGGTAAGTCTAATTCCCTCAGCCTCTCATCATAACTGAGATTGCGTATTTCTGGCACCAGTTTCGTTGCATGTCTTTGAACTTTTTCAAGCTTAGCTATGTGCTTTTTCAAGTGCGGATTCCAAAAAGGGGCTGCATATTCGAGTTTTGGCCTCACATAGGTTACATAAATATTTCTGAACATTTCCTTGTCCATGTGCCTGAAGGCTACCCTTACATTTGATAAGAATGCATATGCTGCCCTTACTATGCCATTTATATGTATTTCTGGAGACAAATCTGCCAGTATGTTTACTCCTAGATCTCTCTCATTTTCTGTCTCTTGAAGTTGTACTCCAGCCACCGAGTAGTCAAGCTTGGACCTTCTTGCACTTGTACCCATTCTCATTACCTTACATTTTGAAGTATTGACTTTCATTAGCCACTTTTCTGACCACTCATGCAGACTATTTAGATCTTCCTGAAGTTCTCTACCATTGTTGTCGTTTTTTACTTTCTTCACAATCTTTGCATCATCTGCAAACATATTCATGAATGAATTTACGGACTCTGGTAGGTCATTTACATATACAAGGAACAAAAGTGGCCCTAAAACTGAACCCTGTGGAACTCCACTACTAACTCTTCTCCATTCAGACACTGAGTGTTTTACTCTAACCCTCTGTTCCCTTCCTTCTAAGTAAGTTTTTATCCATTCCAAGACATTTCCACCTATTCTAGCCATTGCTTACAGCTTCCTAATAAGTCTCCCATGTGGAACAGTGTCAAACGCTTTCTGGAAGTCTAGGAATATGCAATCTGCCCAGCCTTCTCTCTCTTCCTGTGTGTGTGCATGCGACAGTAAGGTTTACGGTGGTGTTAGGGCCAATGTGTAGCAGAGACAGTACATATCCCGGTAGAGTACAGAGGCACTGAGAGGAGTATGTATAGCATGCAAAATATGAGAGAGAGAGAGAGAGAAATTTCAGAATAACATGGAATCTAAATATCTCTTGGGACTTTTCGTGACTAATGGAGAGAGAGAGGGGTTCAGAATAACATGGAAGCTAAGTATCTCTTGCGATAATTTGTGATTAATGGCGAGAGAGAGAGAGAGAGAGAGAGAGGAGAGAGGAGAGGGGGGGGGGGGGGGGGGGGGCCGCCACCCACTTCCCATATTAACAATGAAACAGTTAGGCTACATGGAATAATTGCAGTACACTGATCCCTTTTGAATGTTAATCAGCGCAGACAAAAATATTTATGGTATATTTGCCCGAACAGAGGCTTTCAGTATTCTTCTGCTTGATAATAAAGATAATAATGATAATAACTACTACTACTACTATTACTATATTATTATTATTATTATTATTATTATTATTATTATTAGAAAGTGTAAATATAAGGAGGAATATTCTTACAAAACCACAATAGTGTATTAGGCCACTTCCATGCCAAAGTAGCACGTCGCACGCCAATTGGAAACGAACATCCGGAAATATATGAAACCTTTCACACACAAGCGGCATGACGCGACCCATGTGCCACGTGCGACTTTCGTCGCAAGGCGCACGTGGGATGTGTCACGCCACTTGTGTGAAAAGTTTAATATATTTTCAGATGTTCATTTTCAATTTGCGTGCGACGTGCCTCTCTGGTGTGAAAGCGGTCTTAAAACGGATCCTAAATTCGAAACAAGTAAAACAGTTTACATGTCAACAGATCTCTCTCTCTCTCTCTCTCTCTCTCTCTCTCTCTCTCTCTCTCTCTCTCTCTCTCTCTCTCTCTCTCTCTCTCTCTCTCTCTCTCTCTCTCTCTCTCTCTCATCACACACACAGAAATAAATGAGAGACGAGTCTTGTGTATACAGTAGTCTGCTAAAACAAATAGCTGAAACGGTGGATGTGAATTTTCCCAAGCAAATAGACAAAGGTCCGATTTCTTAAACAGTTAACCTATGATACCATATTATTAGTTAGCTAGACACACACAAATGGATTTCATAAACGCATCTGACGCGGTTCTGTGTATGGCTAGGATCCCGCAAGGGATCCTAGCCATACATAGAACCGCGTCAGATGCGTTTATGAAATCCATATGTGTGTCTAGCTAACTAACAATATGATATCCTAGGTTTACACTGTTTAAGAAATCGGGCCTTTGTCTATTTGCTTGGGAAAATTCACATCCACCGTTTCAGCTATTTGCTTTAGCAGACTACTGCGTCAGTGTGGGTTTATGAAATCCATTTGTGTGTGTCTAGCTAACTAACAATATGGTATCCTAGGTTTACACTGTTTAAGAAATCGGGCCAAATACAAAGACTATTCTCAAGCTTGCGATTTCTCTATAAATATACCAAGGTGTTTGAATGAGTTTGATATGTACGTGGAGTCCGAACACACTGCTCAAGCTACTCGGAATAATCAGAGAGAGTTTGTTGTTGTTTTAAATGCCATTTCATTTGCATGCAGACATGTCAGGGCCTCTGCGATATAATAATCATCCAGGTTAGGTTAGGTCCGTGTGTTACCAATCTAGTTTCGTCAAAATTCTATATTGGATTTTCTTCACATCAGCTCTCATGTAAAGATAATTTTATGTATGAGCTACATTGATTACTTTCATCCAAATGACGCAATCCTTACATTCGAGCTCTGCTATATATTGAACAAAAATGCCCTCTTCCGGGTACCCAACTGCTATTAACAAAATTATTTTTTTTCTACAGGCGCAAAAAAGAGGTCTGGCGAGTGTAGAAAGAGTGGGGAGGGGGGCTTATGTGAAAGGGAAAGTTGAAGGTTAGGGGGCTCCCATACCTAGGCAAGACCCTGCATCCCCCCCAATCCTACCTCTTGGTCAAATCAAACCCGACCTTTCACCTCAAGTTTCACCTTTCTTGCAAGAGAAATGAAGACCTTTCCACTATGATGACACCGTGAGTAGCAGAGAAAGTTTACTCAATTTTCATCATTATTTTTTTTTTTTGCACTTGACAGTGTCCGAAAAGAAATAAATAACAAATTTAATAGCTGAATAAGGAACAAGAATAAAAATAATCTTGGACTTGATAGATAAATAAAAATGGTACGCATGCAACAGATACTTGGTTGGGTTGCGTATGTATGAAAATCTCACTCTCTGACCTTGGAATCATCCCCACGGTCTGAATAATACTGCTTTCCCTCTTTTCATTTCTTCCTCAATCGTTCTAAATGACCCCTTGATTTTTGTGGCCTGAATCATAAATCCCCCCCCCCCTAGCCTTCGGGTGTGTGTTCAATTTGCCTTGTAGGGCTGAGCGATTACGTTAGATTGCAATAATTAAGGACATTAATGTCACAGTACAATGCATATGTATGGGGTAAGGATACATTCCTGAGTCCTATAAACTATTCCAGCCTACATCGTGGACCGTTGCGAAAAAGTGAAAATTTCATTGATGAGTTACGCCGGGGATGAGACATTAGTGGCGTTTGTCTCTCCCTGCCCCTGCCAACTTTGCATACATAATGATTACAAGAGTGGAAATAACTTGTCATTTGTGGAATCAAGGAAAGATAACGGCTCACTGAGTAACCAGTAAAGTGTTAGGTTAGGTTAGTACAGGTTAGATTAGGTTAGAGTACACATTAACTTGAGTATAATTTAACATAACCTTACCCAACAATTTTTGAGGTTAATCAATGTAATGTTATTCGTTGTATTTAATAGATTTTGCCAACTGCACAATGTTCTCATGCACGAAAGTAGGCAAACAGATGCCCATCTTAAACTATTGTACTTAAAAAATAACCTTCATCAAGACACGGTGATGGAACTCGCCACTGTTCAAGTATCAGCTACATGCAAAATAGTAATGCTAAAAATAGTCCCATTCCTGAAGTACTGTGACTCTTCGGAGAAAAAAACAAATCCTTTCAACTTTAACTGGAATGTATTATGAAGTCTTATCATCTATCCAAACGCAGAGAAACATCCATGTAACTAAAGTTCAACTCTTCGACCCACTCTTTAACGCTAGTGTAAAACCTCTAGTCATTTCACAGTAATACGAGACCACTAAAATATAGTTGTTGAAAGTTATGATAGCCATAAATAAAATGCGCTCTCTCAATATATTTTATAGTAGGCAATTATACTACCTACAAAAGCCCAATGGCAATTTGAGGGTGATATTTAACTTTCAATATTATTTTCTCCATCCTTTTGTATTCAACTCACTTTCACTATGACCTTTATACGTATGTACTTTGATACATACTGTCATTCTTTAGCTTTAACTTAGGCTGGCTATTACGGTACGTCTTATCGTATATTTAGGCTTATAAAAACGTTGTTTAAGAAACAAATACAGTACATAATTTTTTTATATTAAATTTGGTCTTATGTTTTATGTATAAGGCCCCTTTCACACCAAAGTGGCATGTCACACGAGGCATGCCACGTGGCACATGGGACGTGTCACGCCACTTCTGTGTGAAGGGTTTCATATATTTCCGGATGTTCGTTTTCAACTGGCGTGCCACGTGCGACGTGCCACTATGGTGTGAAAGCGGCCCAAGGTCTGTAAAATTATATTAACACCAAGACTTTTTGCATCCATGTTATTTGGCGTTTTGCATGTCACTATTAATTTCCCGTTCAATTGGGGATTAATAGTTGAACCTAATGGCTGGATGCTCGTCCTAATTCCCCGCAGTGGGCTCGTAAAAAGCAAATATAAAGTCTAGAGATGAAATTGTCGTCACGATATTTGATAGAAGATCAACTGTGATTAGGATGTGATTATTTCCAAATTATCCAGATACTTACAAGTACAGTACTTTAACCAAACTATAACTCCCGAAATATACCAATATTGTGAAGAGAGTGTAAAGTGAATCTATTTCATTGTTATGTATGAGCTGTCATTGTCGTGAGGGACGTGTATGTAGATATGGCATCTTTAGCTAATAATGTCTAAAAAATGAAGATTGTTAGTATGATACTTTCTAGCTGTTGTCACTAATAATTAATAATTATATTACTTTCAAGATGGAAGTGATTGTAAGGAAAACTAAAACTGAATACCTGGAAAATTGAAATTGCAATTAAGGGATTCAGTATAGTTATTTAATGTAAACTATTACAGTAACCAAGATAGTGTAATTGATTTCCATATCGTAGGAAAGGCAGGGCTGGGCATCTTGACCATATTTTGATTTTAAGTAAACCAGAAGTCTCACTTCTTTATCAAAGATTACCTCGATAAGCCTTGACCCTAGAAGTATGGTAGTACAGTATTTGAAATGCTATGTGCAGCAACATACATTTTTATCTAATTAAACAGAAGTTTAAAGGTGAAGCAGGGATCATTTTGATACAGATGTACAACAACTATTTTGTGCTAGGTATGCTCCACCTCGGATATATTAAAAAAAAGGGAATTAAATGTCATTTCAGTGCCTTTGCAGACGATCTTAATGTAAGGTAAATACAGCTAATTCTCGGAATTTTGAAAGACGCATTGACAATCTGGAGCAAGTGCACAGGCGTACCACTAGGTTTGTGCCAAACTTGCGGGAATAAAAACTAAACGAAGAGGGTTAATGAATATATCCTCAGTGACTTCAGGGGAGAAGAGTCCCAAGAAATATCAGCCTTTGGCAGTAACGCCTAATTTTGACATAATAAACAACAGGATGGTATATGAATCGGAATGATCTTGGACAAGAACCAAAACCCTTATCTTAAAAAAAAATAATAATAATAAATCTAAAGATGCCAAAGTGTATAAAGGAGTGAGTGCAGATTTTCACTGATATATATAGGATGTCTCAAGGACAAATCTGGTATCGGTTGTCTAGCATTATTCATCTGTTCACCTTTGGATATGGAAGACCATTGGTGAACCATCTGTATCTTAATTTCATAAACCAGACTGGACACGCATGTGACTGTTCTTAAAAGAAAAATTGAAGCAATCCGAGTTCTTTTGAGTTTAGGTTTCATTTTATTACTACTTATGACAATTATTTATGAGTAGAAAAATATCATCTTGTAGTAATGTAAAAATTTATTGCAGATACGGTACTATACATATTTATTGGATTTGGTATTCTCTCTCGCTCATTGTGTGTATAATAAAACCTTAATAATATTGATATTTATTTACATAACTTTTTAAAATAATTTGAAGAACCAACCAGCCCATGCTGACACCAAACTACATCAATTTTGTCATATTGGTATTCCATAATAGTTACACCTCCGATTCCATTTACTTCACATATTGAGAAATTGTATGCACATGAGTTCCTAAACTAAATGTGCTTCATATGTAAAATAACTTGTACTGTCAGCAAGTTATGACATCTGTAATACTGATCAGCAGTTTTATTGGATTCATGTGCTCACTTGCTGTTAATCGTACTGCACCAGATGTTCTGACATGCACGTAATGTGATGATTTGACTATCACTGCTGGATGTGCTAATGTCAAAAGTGTGTTAACAAATTGAAAGTCATTATAATAGATATGGGTAGAGTTGACCAATTATTCAATCACGGCTCACACATATTTTTGTCTATTTCTGTATTATTTACTTGGCTGTTTGCAGAATACTTAAATATTAGTGTTTGTTTTTTGCAAATTATTTTGGGAGAAATTTTAGAATGTTCAGTGGTTGCACAAAACGTCATTATTACCATATGATCACATTTTTAACAATAGGTAGCTTATGAGTACTACTGAATATGCTAATCTATACAAGCTTGTTATATGCCACATACTTTATGATATAATTTTTTAATCCTATTTGCAGATTGATATACATGCGGATCACCTTGGTTCATGTCATGCGAGTATTATGGTCGTGGAGACTCCCGTTTGTTGCTTTAATCTCTATTGTTCTCGTATGTACAAACATAATTATATCTTCCAAAACACGCAATATATATCCAAAACATGATGATAATGAAGCTATAGGAACAAAATACCCGCTGCTTAGTGTTTATGACCCTTCACTGAACAGTGAAGGTCTCCAAGACCCACCGAAAGTTTCTTTGTCAAGGCTGCTACAATCTGGGCATCATGCCATATCTCCAGAGCCAGAAGTAAAGAAAGAACTGAGCTTGGGTGTGCAAGAAGAGGAGAATTCGGCGCGAGAAGTGCTAGATGGGGAACCTCAAAGAGTACGAGTAGAAGATAATGCGGCCAATGAAGTCAATTCCATTGAACAGCGTTCAAAAGTTGGTATGAAAGTTTCTAAGGGTTCCACATTCAATGATGAAGCTGAGAAGAGTTTCCATGAATTACCTGTTGAACAGAGAGAAGGTGAATTACATACTGGGAATGGCAATAACTGGCGTAATTTAACAAAAACCGAGCTGAATAACTTGTCCATACTGGGTAGAAGACTGTTTTTGAATGAAAATGTGGGTGCAAAACAAAATAAACAGTTTATCGTTCTCGTTTGGAAAAGTGGTCCAAGTATAGAAAGACGTTTGATACGCCAGTATGGGAAAGAGAGATTGGATCCTTTCCGTAAGTGCTCCGTAAGCAATTGTAATATCACTTACAACGATTCGTTGGTCAGTACAGCCGATGCCATTCTGATACACTTCCACAGAACAAGAGGTCCCTCAAGTTTTCCTAGTCGAGCCAACTGGAATCAGAGATGGATATGGCTGAGTGATGAAAGCCCATACCACACTTTCATGGTCGCTAAAGATAAACATCTATCTCATTACAATGGTTACTTCAATTGGTCCATGAGTTATAGAATGGACAGTGATGTGCCTGTACCATATGGAAGAACTATACTGATGACAGAGGAAGAGGCCTCTTTGTTTCCAAAAGTAGATTATTTCAATATGAAGTCGAAGACAGTTGCCATTATGGGATCCAATTGTGGTGGGAAAAATAAGAGATGGAATTATGTGAAAGAACTCAAAAAATATATGGAGGTGGATGCTTATGGAGGCTGTGGTAATCTTAAATGTCCAGGGCATTTTACTGCTGATTGCCAAGCCATATCAGATTACAAATTCTATTTGGCTTTTGAAAATGGAAACTGCATGGAGTATATTACTGAAAAGGTATAGTAATTCAATAATTCGTGGATTATCAGTTAACTATATTAGTAGATGCTAGTGTGATACAATTAGGAGTATCTGTACTCGATGGGGGAATTTAATGCAAGACGTACAGGGTACTTGAATGGTGAATTTCATTTCAGTTATGCATATTATACAACTTAAGCATTGTGTAGTGAGATTTTCCACCAAATTTTTTACAATTTACTTAAATTTTTTTGACGGTATTACATAAATTTGCCCAATTAATATACCCTTTGACTCATTTCTGATTTTAGGGATTTCTTACAAATTTTAAAGATAAAAAGAGTTAGAGTACAAAGTTTATTATCAACCAACTTTGGTGTCTGTTTAAGGTTGTTCATGTTTTCAGGTATGGTGGAATGCCATAGAGAAAGGAGCAGTTCCAGTGGTCATGGGAGGAAAAAGAGAAGAATACAATAAAATTCTTCCACCTAATTCCTTTATACATATAGATGATTTTTCGTCTCCAAAAACTTTAGCTTACTACCTAAAGTAAGTAAGATTACTTTATTTAATTTCTTTGGAAATAATTGTCATTATATAAGATAAATATGTCAGCATTTTTATGTGAGGCGATGGTACTAGATAAGAATATTGAAAATTTACATGCATCAGACCCTATTCCTGAATAGCAGAGTTGTTGTGTAACCACTAATTACATGAGCTAGACAAGGACCTTTTCCTAACTCCTGGGGGCTGATCTTATGATTGCAGCCATTTTAATATGAAACTGTTAATAATAAAAAGTAAACGGATGTTATTTGATGGCAATATGTAAATTTATATTCATTATTGTTTCAGGTCAGTAGCAAATGATTCTACAAGATACATGCAGTACCATGCCTGGAGATCAAAATTTCGTGTAGCTAATGAACACGGTTATTTTGCTTCTGATGTTTTCCATTATTGTCGTCTTTGTGAGGCTCTAAATTACAATGATCCTTCTCCAAAAGTATATAATGATATGGAAGGATTCTGGAATGTTCAAACGCAGTGCTATCCCCCAACTTGGCAAGATAGAATGAATGGGATATAGGCAGTCGGTTGTGTTATCCTCCAACTTGGCAAGATAGAATGAAAGGGACATAATCAGTGGATAGTGTATCCCCCAACTTGGCAAGATAGAATGAATGGGACATAGGCACTAAGTTATGTTATCCCTAACTTTGCAAGATATTATGACTGGGAAATAGTCAATGGATAGTCTTATCCCCCAACGTGGCAAAATAGAATGAACGAGACGTAATCAGCTGGGAGTGTTATCCCCCAACTTGGCAAAATAAAATGAATGTCGAGTAAGATTTTCTCGTATTTTGATAACTGGAATTATGGATAGAATTTTCTTCCATAATTATAAAAAAATGCCTTATATAAGTAATGTATAATATGGAAAATGAAGTTTGTTTGCAGGATGTGATTTTTTTCACCTGTTTGCATTGAGCACAAGGGTTTATGTCATAGTTGTGCTACTGTATTTTATTTATGTTTTTTCTTTATCTTCTCTGTTTTTTCTTGATGATCATTCATTGTTAACTATAGTAATATAAGTGTCTCACAATTGAGGCTACCATTACAATGAATTCACTGATGTATGATGCAGTTCTGAAAACTTAGCTTATCTTTATAAAATGGTCTACCAATCGGGTATAGCATCAATTCATTACGTTATTTTTAAAGTTTCTCTCAGTAACTCATAAACACATGACCATATAGCTATCCATATTTTTGATAATAAATAGGAAAAAACCGTATATTCAGGACGGGTTCGACCCGAGTTTTGTAACAACATAACATAGGGCCACTTTATACATAAACAGTCTCAGCGCAATTATCAGTATGTATTTGACTGGGGATATAACGCTTTGAGCCCACCGGAAAGCATTAGCGATTGCATTCAGCCTTACTTCCCCAGCCACACACTGTCTATGTCCACCCCTATTATGGGGATTAATAGTGACGCAGAAAACGTACCTAAACTTATCCTTAGTGTAAATAAGTTTTCATATAGTTTTCTCTGCAAACCTTCACATAATTGACCCTAAAAGGAATTGCATTCAAATAGATCAAAAAAAATTTACAACAATTCAGCCAAATTTGTACTGGAACTTCCATCATTAAAATGTGAATATAGAATGTGATGAATATATATGATATTGGTCAGTATTATATATAATATGTACTTATAAAATTTTACGTTTTTTCTTTTATTATATGTAAGACATAATACACTGACCTCATACTCAAGAGTAATATTTTTCTAATGAATGACATTTTAATACCCATAGTCCATAGGTTTATTTATTTGGTAATGAGGTCACCTAGATATCAGAGCATATATGCTTTTACTTTTCCACGAATTTTTAGTTTTACACATGGTGAAAATGGAAACAAATAAAATATGGACCTACATTACTTTGAAGAAATATGTGCATGTTACAATAAACTGAGCGTTCTGTATTTATAATTTTTTTAATCTGTCCATACTCCAATGTAACTTTAATGCTATATGCATCTGTTCCATGCTGCACTGTAACTTGAATGCTATATGCATCTGTTCCTTGCTACAATGTAACTTTAATGCTATATGCATCTAATGTGATAATTACTTGTAGATTTGTGTGTTTGTTTTTGTCCACTTATAAACCCACTTGGCTTCTTCTACACTTTTTTTTTTTTATATCAAGACTGATTCATAATTCTCCTCTGCGTTGTGATACTTTTTGAGAATTTTTCTACTGATGAAACTGGTCAATAATTTAGAGCATTTATCGATTATATAATTATCTTTTTTGGGGTATTTTAACAGCGATTATGTCAAGACTAGGAAAGTTGAGGAACATTAAGTTACTCCTTATTTTTCCTTTGTGTATGTGTTATAATCCTATAGATTTTTTGAGATTCTAATATGTAAACTTGTGGTACAAGATTATACAGGATTTACGGTACCTTACTATCACATATAACACTTATGCAACACCTAAGACCTGGGATTGAGGAGGAAAAAGAAATCTCGAATTGTGCTCATGGGAAATAATCCTATTCTCGTGAGTCCTCTTTTGTTCGATTTTTCGCTGGCACTTATCTGTCCTTAAAACTATGAATGCATTTAGCATTTACCATTTACATGCTGTATGTTGTTCAAAGACAATTAAAAGAGCAAAGGTGCCGGACTCATATTGCTGGAATATTACCGATAAATGATGAATTTCTGCTTAATTCTTCAGTTAAGCAGACTCGCTCCTAGCTCCAAAGGGGCTATGGATATCACGTGTCAAAACCATGTAAATTTACCTACAGATATTTTATTATGCATACTGAATTAGTAATATAATGAGTAAACAAATATTATTCTACACCTTCAAAAATATAAAAATCTATTTACTAATTTTATCTTCACCTAGTAAAACAATTTATTACTCAAGGATATACCAGTTAAGCAGAGAGCTTTTCAACTGTTAAGTGGTATTATGTTTCGTTCCTGCATTTTCTTATGCAATCTTTCTGTGTCTAAACTACATACACTCATAAAGTAGTTTATTACTGTAAAACGAATGAACTGGATATTAATAAATAACCAAGTTAGCCTCTGTATACTTATCATCTACTTATATTGTGCCTGTAATTTTTCACTGTAACCCAGTCATCCCTGAGAAATTATTTTTCTTTGTAATCCTGTGATAAAAATAGTAGGAGTCAGTAATATTTTAGCAATATTTCAGGAGTAACCAAGTCATCCTTGATGAACTAGTTTTTCTTTGTAATCCTGTGATAAAACAAATACGAGTCAATGAGAAATCTATTAAAAGTGCTTGAGTGATATGAGTTTGTAAACCCCAGTCTAAATAATTTCATGTTACATTGGTGTGGAGAGTATTGATTGTGATGGTGTAAATAAGACATCATATCTTATGTCTACGGCTGAGAGGCCATTTTAGACATTAAACTGGCTCTAGGAATGATATTAACTTTCAGTTTTGCAAAAGTACAGACAAGAATATGTCTTTTATCAAATATTCTCTGTGTTTTCTGAGTATGTACCATTTTATATTGATAAAGACACTTCGAGTTTAGCAGTGTGATTAGAATGATTTGGTATGTTTGATTTATATAACAATCTGGAACATTTTCCTGAGTTTCAAGTTTCGTGACGACTATCTTGTCAGAGTACATGATATCTTTAAGGATTATCTGGTCAAAGTACATAATATATTTTAAAAGTTAAAGCCTACATATGTGTTAAATTTTCATATAATGCTGGTCTAAGCGTTATTGATTGAAACTTTACAGATCTAGTTTACAAAGCTTTTATGAGGTATATATGTGAATACAGGGAAAACATTATCATCAAAATATAGTTAAGAAAACATACTAACTTGTCATAAAATATCTAATATTGATCTTAAAACTTCTACAAAATTGATATTCATATGTTTGCATGTTCATGAACTTCAAATTTGAATTATTTATATGTACGAACAATCTTATTGGTCGAATTCTAGTTATGGATTATGGTCATTTTTAAAAGACTTTAAACTCCTTAACAATGTTTGGCATTGTCAATGATGCTAGGAAATGGGGAAAAGTGTGTTCAAATAAAAATATTCTTTCAGGCATTTGTTTCTCATCCTTAATATTATAATTAGCGCCTGAATTCTACCCAGAACAGGAGTTCAGTACCGAGATTGAGTGATCAATCTCTCCAAGGTGGCTTTTTTAGATTTTCACTAGACTCGGTGGGCATAGTGTATACGCCATTAGTTGTGTTGTGCCAATAGTGGAAGATTACCTTCACTAATTTGAGCTTAGATATAAGGGAAAAAATACCCTTTCCAATCTAAAAGGCATTTAGTTTGTAAAACAAAAAATATGAATATATCTCAAGGGAATAAATGAAAATATGAACAATATAAAAATATAAAAGTATTTTTCCTAAGCAAGCATAAAAATTCACAATACAAAGTATTCATTCACAAATATAAAAAATGATGCTGTTCACTGGCACCTGATTAATCTTGAGGTATGTATTGCACTATATTATACCAGGTTAGGTTTGGTTAGCTAGGGTATCTGAATGAATACTGATATCTCTTATGTGGTTTATGGTTCTTTGCTTCCACTTGAAAAGTTAATTTTCCCCTCCTCTCCCCAAAATCGAAAACTGTACAGTACAATAATGTAGTTGTACCAAATTGGCATTCTATTTTATTTCAATAAAGTATGTCTGAATATATCACTGTAGACTGACATCTAGAAGTAGAGGGAAAATGTTGTAAGAAATTCAGTAAGGTAGTGGAGTGAGCACTGGGTAGTGACGAAGAGGGGCTGGACGACAACTGCAGAGGTTGTGAGGGAGGCAGCTAAGAAGGTTCTGGATGTGACTTTTGGATAAATGAAGTACGATATTTATACTTTGTGATGAAATGTTGAGACCTGGGAAAGCACAAGGAGAAAGAGAAACACTAAACATAATTTGGATGGCCAGGATGAAGAAAGTAGACAGGAGTACAGTGGGTCCTCATTTTACTTCAAGAGTAATGCTCCTGAAACGTGATGAAACCTGAATTTCAGTGCAATTTGGAACACATCAAATAAACACCTACATCACCCACCTAAGCTAATGCAGTGGTAAAGTTTTTCCCTTTTCCATGCATTTCACTATCTGTAATTTCACTTCCATGGTGATGGATTTCCTTTTCTGTCATCAGAAGACAGTGGTTTACATTTGAGAGACATAATACAGGCCAAAAATGATAAAAAGGCTAAGAAAAAGACTTATGACGAGGTGTAAGAGGAGATGATCACAAGGAAAGGAGAAAAAGGTTTGTAGTTATTGGTTACACAGGGACCGAGCTGGAAATTATGTGCATCTGGTTAGGCTGATAAAGGACGGAAATGTACTGAAAAATGAGGATAGGGTGTTGAGAAGGAGGAGGGGGGTAATTTGAGGAACTAATGAATGAAGGAATCAGGAAGATAAAAGGACTGCTAATGTGTAGAAAATGGATCAGGAAGTGAGGGGGAAGTGTGGATAGCTGTGACAAAAAAGCAGAAAAGGAAAACAAGTAATCCAGATAATATTTCAGTGGAGGCATGGAGATATTTTCGAGAGATGGCAGTGGGGTCTGGATACAGGTTGCTATATTATATTGAAATTAATTACACTGAAATTACAGTTACAGACAGACATTGGAACAGTGTTCTCGAATGCTTGAGTTTACTGCAGTTGACAATAGTTTTCCAGAACGACAAGATGACCCGTGGTGTTCGTTGTATCTAACTAAGACACATTTCTTAGTTGAGCCAACATATGCTAGTTGGCATTTGGGGCACTTAAAATGGTAAACTACCATAAAAGAAAAAAAAAAACGAGTCAGGCTACTTGTCCTTATTGATTACATAATTATTCAGTTAATGGTTGTTATAAAATAAAATGAATGGTTTAATATAAGGGTAGTATATGTAGAATATTGTAGTTAATTGCTTTTTTATATAATAGTTTAAATTATCGTGAATTATTTATTTCAAAAAACTTATACTAAATTAAACAAAAGTGGCTTAAGTTTCACTCTCAGAATTATGTAAAACAAATTTCATAAGTTTTTTTTTATTACACATAGGTTTAGATATATGTGTTTCATTAATTTTTGTGTGAATGTGCTGTATATATACATATTACTTATTTACATGTATAATTTTATTTGATTAGAGTAACTGTTCTTGCATATGTCTTTTTCACTCTTTCATAGGTACATGATTATGAACACAGTGGATGTTTGAAACGTTGTTGTGTGAGGCATTATAAGGAGATTAAATGAATTAAATATGTTCTACCATGTTTGCTTGGACCGTTCTTGCCCTTAAGTTTATAATAATAATAATAATAATAATAATAATAATAATAATAATAAATTGCAGAAGAGACTTTATGCCATTTGTAGGTGCTTAATCTGGAATTATGGCAAAGGGTAAGTTTAACTAACCTAATGTAACCTAAGTTAGATTAGGTTAACGAGCCTTTTGTCTCAATCCCTGATCAAGAACCTAAAATTACAAAAGGTACCTATTTTGGGATTGATTCAATAATAATAATAATTAGAGGGTCGAGTTGGAGAAGCGGAGTTGTAAACACCGGTTTGAAAGCGCTGTATATTTCTTCGTTATTTCAGTGAAATAGAACGTTTTGGAACTTTATTTCTTGAGACATTAGGCTTAATGTGACAGTGATTGATTTGTGCTTATAAGTGTTTGTATATAGTGCACAGTCTTAGATTTATAAGCATAATCTTTTGTGGGAGGTACCCTTGGGGTATGGGCGAAAAGAGAACATGCCCGAGGACTATTCTTGCGTCATAAACAGCCTGATGTAAGATGAGTTCTTTTTCTCCG
>JAXCGZ010015177.1:152500-158959 GCA_037179515.1 Halocaridina rubra | reverse complement strand
ACATGAAGTTCATATATAATATCTGTCTTTTAGTTTTTAAAATAAATCATGGAATATTACCGGAATGGCTCTTCTCATTGCCAACAGTTAATCAAGTGCGTATCAATAACGTCAACACCAGATATCAGAATTCTTTTTACGTGCCCAGAACTTCCACTGATATTGGGGCAAGAGCCTTAAATGTAATAGGCCCGAGACTTTGGAACTCTTTACCCGCAAACTTAAGAAGTTGCCAAACATTACCCTCACTTAAATCTCATCTTTTAAATCACCTACTTAATAAGTGATTTTAGTCTCATTATTATCCTCCCATTGGGTAAACGAAGTGTATGTATGCATATTTTAATGTGTAAATTTTTTTGATTTTGTGCTTTGCAAATTTCATTAGTTTTATTTTGACATTTTACATTGTAATTTGTAATTAGATTAATTATCATGTGTAAATTTTTTGATTTTGTGCTTTGCAAATTTCATTAGTTTTATTTTGACATTTTACATTGCAATTTGTAATTAGATTAATTATCATGTAATAGCCATTTTTGATGGAATAAAGTTTTTGACTTTGACTTTGACTTTGACTTTGACTCTCTCTCTCTCTCTCTCTCTCTCTCTCTCTCTCTCTCTCTCTCTCTCTCTCTCTCTCTCACACACACACACACAGACATCATACACATCATTTGTATCTCTGGACGTTTGTAAGTACAGGAGCATCTGTATTTCCCTCTTTGCCATTGTCAGAACACTACTTATGTGTTAGAATGGACACGTTCATATCCTCGGATTGTCTTGATTAAGAAATTACCGATTTCATTCCTTTGTCATTATATCGCTTACATCTTTGATCTTTGAAAGACTTTTAAGTCTGCCCTTAAATATACAGGGGTTCTCCGTTATTCATCGCCCGGCTTTTCGTCATATTCCTTGTTTGTCGTCAACATTTTGAGGCAACAACGCAAAATTTCCCCTATTTTAGTTGTCAATAGATAGTGCCAATGGTACCCTCAGACCTACTTATGTATGCCAAAGCTTTGGTGTTTCAGATACAGTATGCATACATTAGGTTTTTTCTTTTAATAATATTGTAGG
This sequence comes from Halocaridina rubra, assembly GCA_037179515.1. NCBI lineage: Eukaryota > Metazoa > Arthropoda > Malacostraca > Decapoda > Atyidae > Halocaridina > Halocaridina rubra. The sequence continues at coordinate 157,873 of JAXCGZ010015177.1, read as the reverse complement.
ACACTGCATTAATATTTATTATAATGTTCGTTTTCTTTTCCTTTATTTCTATTTCTAATTTATATTTACAGGTTCTTCACCCCTTCTGTCTCCTTCATCCTCTTCCCCCCAACCATGGTCTGCTACTGTATCAGGATTACGTTAAAAACAGTAAATTTTTTTATTTAAATTTAAAGTTTTATTAAATGTATTGCATTCTATGCCTACACCTACACCGAATATACTTGGATATTCGTTACACATCTCTTATTATCCCTTCACATCTGACAAGTCACAACACTCCCAGTCTCTGTTTCTCTTTACTTTTTCTTCAGGCCCAGGCCCGATGAAGGCAGTTTTATTTATTTTTTTATTTTTGACCCATCCTGGTATCACAATCATAAAAAAAAATCTACATATGCTCTTCTTCACCTTTATTGATAATTCCAATTTATTCTAGCATATTAAGTATAAGTTCTCAGTTTATAAGGCATAGATGTAGGATGGTCGGTCCCTATTTTACCCCTGTTACATTAATTGTAATGGGAAGTAAGGTTTCATTTTGTCATATCGTTATTAGTTGCATTTTTATTGCCCCAATTAGCGACTAATATTGGGGACGCCTGCATCAGTTAAAAAGGGCTCAATCAGCTCCAAGTGCCTTTAAATTTACCTTCTTACATAATAGTTCCTTTCCTGAGGAATACTTTTTCACTGGATGGTTGTCATGGAAGAACTTTCTCTCTCAGTTCTTGAAAGCTATGAAGTCCCTATCCTTGTCTTGTGGCACCATGGGAACATTATGATGTACCTTCCCAGGAGAGACACTTGTTTGCCGCATTATGTCACTGTTCATCCCCTTACTACTGGGAGTGACACAGATGGGTTGGTGTTGGGAAAGTAAGACTGGATGCCCTTCCTAGTGCCCCACTGTGGACTTAAAGATGGGTTTGTCATGTCTAAAGTCAAATCCACAATCCAGTGCTTGGTCCCTGTTTAAGTACATATTATATTACTTATTTTGTTGTGGTTTGTTTTAGTTTTGTCAATTTCCTTTCGCTGCCAACTTTCAGAACAGGCATGCTTAACTGTTCATGTGTTGGAGCTCATAATACACATGGTTCCATCAATAACCTACCATTAACATGGAATACTCATTATCCCTACTGAGTTGCCAGTACACAGAGGTAGCACCTTGTTTGTATTTCATCCACTTGCTTGAGACATTTTATTGAAAATTTTAATCTTCATCACACTATTAGTCAGGCTTGAACCTGGTTCCTTTGGTATAAGGTAAGTATGGACTTAGGCACCATATGATCTAGAAGTAATATTGGTACATCATTGAACAAGAGATGGTCTCACTTTCTTATCCTCTTTGATTAGATATTTCTGTCTCATTACTTTGCTCAACAAAGTGACTTCTTAAGAATATTGCATATACAGACACTCACCAGCTTACGAAGAAGTTAGGTTCCAGAAGTCTGTTCGTAAGTAGAATTGTTCTTAAGTTGTGTCTAGGTAAAAAAAAGCACTGAACAGTACATAAATATGCAGTACTGTACAGTATTCAGGTTAACTGGTGCATAAATTATAGCACATGCAGTATTAAGGAATTTTAATACAGTAATAATAATGTAATAATTCAGTACAGTACAGTAATACATGCATCAATACATGGGTATGTAAAGGGTAGGTTTTTGTTCGTATTTGTGAATGTTCGTAACTTTGTTGTTCGTAAGTAGGGGAGCTTCTGTAACTGAACATCGATCTCTTACCCAACTCTTCCTCTGATAGTTTTTCTGGAGCATGCTTTTAAATGTAAAGAATTGCTTGATTTCTTGTACTATTGCTTATTATGACACGGTTGTTCACTTGTGCATCACATGAGCTCAATTCTCATGCCGTGGGGTTGATGAATTCTTATCGGAGAACAAGTATTTTATGCTGCAGACGGCAGTAGCACAGTGGTTAGAGCTTTCGACTCTGGAATTAACACCACAGGGTGTTATGAAGGGTATCCACCCTCTATTCCCTAGCTCCAACCTGTTTGCTTCCACTCCCATGCTAATGGGAATTAATAGTCACACTTGAAATGTTCTGCTTCTATTAGTCTGGTTTGACAATTAATCAAAATGAAGCCTGTTTTAACCTTCATTAGCAGGTTTTTACTATTTTCTTGTTTCAGTAGTAGCAAACCTTGAAATTTATTATTTTAGAATTATTTGGATAAATTTTAATGCTAACATTTTGTTTCTTCTAGGTGGTCGTGGTGTGACTGTAGGTCCAATATTAGGTAAAGATGGCCGAAGTGATATATTTTGTGACAATGAAAATGGACCTAATTTTCTTTTCAAGAATAATGGTGATGGGAGATTTACTGATGTTGCAGCTGAATCTGGTTAGTATTATAGACTTTCCTAACTTGCCTCTGATCATGATATGTTATTTATGTAGATTAAGAGCTGCCTCTCTTACCACTTTCAGTGTCGGTTTTCATGACTGTCCTTGTTTTCATGACTGTCCTTCACCATTTTGCCTCGCATTCAACTTTATTTTGATTTCATATTTTCCTCATATTATTTATTATATTATTATTATAGTTATTATAACTTTTATTTTTAAGTATAAGAAATAGCATGCTTATGGTCATGATCTACTCATTTGTATTATAATACTGTATGCCAGATAATGACACCTGAAGCCTTCTGCTAGAGCAACGAAATATCGTAATTTCTTTGTTTGATACAAGTATATATGGTAGAATTTAGAGATTAAATAGTTTTATCACCCTCTTTTGAATTTTCATAATGCCTGTCCTTTAATGGAATTCTGTTCTTTGACCTCCTACTGTAGAAAAACGCTGCTGAATGCAATATAATCTTGTACCTAATTTGTTCCTTAGCTCCATATATATAATGCATTACTATGAGTTATATTGGTTATATTTGTATTGTTATACCTTTGCCTCTAAGGTTTATCTCTTATTGGCCTTTTAGTATGGGGATGATTTATGGAATGATGTAGTGGGGGTAAACTAGCTGTGGCTGGCGGGTCTCGCGGAAGGAGATCCTTGGACACTCACTCTGTGGACGTCCAAAGCAGGGTAGTTGGGTAGGAATTGTTGCAGCCCTTTATCCCCAATTTGCTATGAGTTGTAATTTATGTATATTAGTACCTGGTATATGTGTGTACTGTACTTTGGCTTGGCCGCCCCTTACGTGGGCTATTCCGGCCATTCCTGCTTCACCATAAGTAGGACTGCAGTAGAGCAGTGATTAGAGCACTCGACTCAGGAAGTGATGTTCAATCTCACCGTGGAGCATTAAAAAGGCAACAGCATTAATTCCCCATTTCTAAGCTGTCTTTGTCCACCTCTATTTGAATTGGAATTAATAGTGAGTGACACATAAAAAGGCATACAAAAACAACTGAGTCTATAATGCTCATCTTAAAAGGCAGTATTTGAGTCAGGGTGAAGCAGGTACCAAAACTTCATGACATTCATAAGCTCTCTTAATTTCCAGGAGTGTCTGATGCGTATCAGCATGGAAGAGGTGTTATGCTGACCGATTTTGATGGTAATGGAAAATTAGATATAGTTTATGGCAATTGGAATGGCCCACACAGAATATTTTTGCAGACAGAAGACGATGAAGGTCAACCGAGGTTTAGGGTAAGATACTTTTGCTTACTGTGAAGCTTCGATTTTAAGCTAATGTCTTTGGCTATAGCTTCCCTTGATTTATTATGAATACAATATTATTTAAGCTTGACTGGATCATTCTTAAAGCCTATCCAAAGAGAAAGAAAGAAAAAATGCGAAGTAAGTGCTCAGAGGATCACCCGTTGCTCACCTGGATAGAACCTAGTCCTCTTTATATGTGAGAATATCTTAAAATATTTTTGACAAGTGAAGTTTTACATTATATATATATATATATATATATATATATATATATATATATATATATATATATATATATATATATATATATATATATATATATATATATATATATATATATATATATACAGTAATTCCTCGCCATATCGCGATTCACCTACCGCGAAGTCAGTGCATCGCGTTTTTTTTTGGTGAGCATATGTATTTTTATTCTGGGTATATGCGAGAATCCACGATATGTGGAAATATTAAAATTTCCAGTATTTTCATTATTTTATTGAAAAAAAAAGTATTTTCATTATTTTATTGATAAAAAAAAGTATTTCCCAGCCTAAGAATAATAAAACAGTAAAAAGTAGTAAAAAACAAATTTAAACATGTAACTCTGCAGCTTATAAAATACGATACCGGTATCCGTGTTTCGGAAAACGCAAAGGGTCGAACCTACGTGAGATAGTACATATTAAAATTTCCAGTATTTTCATTATTTTATTGATAAAAAAAAGTATTTCCTAGCCTAAAAATAATAAAATGGTAAATATTAGTAAAAAACATAAATTTAAACATGTATCTCACAGTATTGCACCATATAAAATACTGTACGATAGCGTATTGGCGTCTTGAATAACGCAAAGGGTCGCACCTAAGTGAGATAGTACACAAGATGCTATTGGCTGATGGGTGGGAGACGACGAATCACAGAATTGTGTTCTTTATGTTCTGTATCATGGGGCCTGATTGCCTTTTTGATTGAAGCTTGATTCTCCCAGCATGTTCCATTGTCTCTCCTCACCCGTTCAGTTTGCTCACCTGTGCGCCATTCGCGTTGTGTATCTTAATACGTTGTGCTTGTGATTTTGTGGAACTTTTGTATTTCAACCCCTGCATTGCCTCCCAAGCATCCTTCATCTTCTAAGGCTTCTGGTAGTGACCTAAGTGGCAAAGGAAAATGTTGACCATAGCAGATAAGGTAAAACTGTTAGATATGCTGAAGGTAGGAAGAAGGTTCTTGGATGTCGGCTACCATTTTGGCATCAACGAATCTACTGTTCGCTACATCAAGAAGGACGAGGCGAATATCAGGAAGACAGCGACTCTTATTTTAACAAAACGGCGAAGAGGGTCGTAACACCCTGCAATAAGATAATAGTGCGGATGGAATCTGCTTTGGCCCTGTGGATTGCTGATTGCAAGAAGAAGAACATCGGGTTAGACATGAGTATCATACAAACAAAGTTGAAGAAGCTGTATGAGACCTTCGCTGCAAAGGAACCCGACGACGACAGTGGCGACTGTGAGGAGGAGGAGAAAGAAGAAGAAATGGACGACCCACATCCAGGACCGTCCAGCAATTCTCCATCGAGGAAATTATCGTTCCTTGCTAGCAAGGGATGGTTCGTCAAATTTCAAAAACTCTTTGGCCTAAAGAGTGTTTCGGTGCATGGCAAAGCTTCCTCTGCAGATACAGCTGCAGCTGACGAATATGT
>JAXCGZ010015177.1:87500-147500 GCA_037179515.1 Halocaridina rubra | reverse complement strand
GTTCTTTTCAAGTTTTCTTCTGTTTTGCTAGTTGTATCTTTTGCCATTGTACTTTGAGAAGGTGACCAGTTTCGGTCACGAAATTAATAAGTACTTTATATATATATATTTTTGTTGTTTTATTTAATGGGCTTTTCCTTCCATATATATATATATATATATATATATATATATATATATATATATATATATATATATATATATATATATATATATATATATATATATATATATATATATATATATATATATACACCTTGTTCTCAGAATAACGCGAAGATAGGTTGTCAGAAGTGTCGGGTAAATGGAAAATCGCGTGAAAAAATTATTAATTTTCCATAGGAAACAATGATAAAGGGCATAGATACGTTCCAAACCCTACATAGATACACTATGCCAAAGATATAAGATAAGTAAAAACATATGTTATAACTACATAACAAAGCAGAAAGCCCTGTATATATTTTTAAGAGTATACAAAAGATATTCAGATTTACTGTACAGCAAGAAGTTAACATACTGTTCTGTACTATATTATGCGGTGGGCAACAGTTATATAGTACACTGGGACGTGCATGGTGGTGGTGAGCACGTAAATTAAGCGGTAGAAGAGGAGGAGGATGCAGGAAAACGAACCTCTATCTGCAAATGTAAACAAAGATAAAGTAAAAATTATAAATAACCAAAGCAAGACTAAATAACGAAAAAAAAAATTAATTATACAATGCCTAAATGTAAAACACGTTAGCAAGACTAAAAAACTAAAAAAAAAAAATATCATTATACAATGCCTGAATTACTGTAAAAAAAAAAAAAGATGACACACAATACTCACTCTGTTATACGGTGAGCAACAGGCATGGGACAAGCATAGTGGCAGTGAGCACGTAACGTCAGCAGTATAAGAAGAGGAGAAGGAACCCCTATCTGCCAATCTTAAGAAACAATTAACAAAAGCAAGACTAGAAAACTAAATTTTTTTCATTATGCAACGCCTGAATTACTGTAACAAAAAAAAACACATTCTACTCACTTTATATAAAAAGATAACACACATTCTACTCACTCTATTATACGGTGACCAACAGGTACGGGATGCGTGAGGTGGCAGTGAGCACTTGACATAAGTGGTATTAGAAGAGGAGAATGAACCTCTATCTGCCAAACGTAAGAAACAATTAACAAAAGCAAGACTAGTAAACTAATTTTATCATTATGCGACTAGCCATGATATTTAGCACTGGTATACAGTTATTTGTAAAATTTAAAAGAACTGAAAACACAAGCAGTTATAAATATATCCACACACCGTGGATAAAGTACCCTAATTTAGGGTAATCAGAGAATGATGATGAGTGATATCTACGTTGAGTATATAATAATAATAATAATAATAATAATAATAATAATAATAATAATAATAATAATAATATTAATAATAATAATAATAATAACAATAATTATTATAATAAAGATGAATTTCATTATGTTTAGGGTACTCAATATGGATTTAGAGAAATTTTTGTCCAGATCTAGGGTAAACTAAGATTATACTTGTGGAAGCAGTGTTGAATACTTCCATTTTTCCCAATTTCTCCAGAATATCCAATCGACAATATGAAAACTTCTTACTTACCATTTTTTCCATTTTCCCCATAATATCCGATCAAGAATATGAAGACTTAGCCGCAGTTAAACTAAATCCAGTTTTTGCAGTTTTATTTTTTCCTAATTTTCACGGATAGTGTGTACGTACATACATTCACTGAGATTCAATGCCTTTTCAATGGCAACCGTACTCTCACCACTCTCATGACATAAGAACATAAGAATAGAGGACACTGCAACATGCCTACTGGCACACACGAGGCAGCTCCATTTTTGAATTGTATTTTCAGCATGTCTAACCTATTCTATTCTACTCTACTTATTTATTCTATTTTTCTGTTTATGATTTTTCTAATAAGCACTAACCTATTCATACCCACCCTACCTCTGTCATATGTCTATCTAATCTACATTTGAAGGTGTCTAAGGTATTGGCATTTACTATCCTACTAGGAAGCTTGTTCCATGCATCAGCTACTCTATTACCAAACCAATTTTTACCAATTTCCCTTCTGAACCTAAATTTATCAAGCTTAAATCCATTATTACGAGTTCTGGTTTGATCATGAATTTTTAAAACTTTATTAATATCTCCCTTGTTAATCCCTTTAAACCATTTATACACTTCAATCATATCCCCCCTAACTCTTCGCCTCTCTAGAGAATGTAGATTAAGTTTTTTTAATCTGTCCTCATATGGTAGATTTCTGATATTGTGTATCATCTTGGTCATTCTTCGCTGCACTCTCTCCAAGGATTCAATTTCCATTCTATAATAGGGTGACCAGAATTGCACAGCATAATCTAAATGGGGCCTAACTAATGCAAGATAGAGCTGCAAAATAACTTTTTCCGTCCTATTGCTAACGCTTCTTGAGATAAATCCTAAAATTCTGTTTGCTTTATTTCTGACTGCTGTGCATTGCTCTCTTGGCTTAAGACTACTACTCACAAGAATACCCAAATCCCTTTCACACTGAGAACTCATGATTTCATGGTTATTTAGCTTATAACTAGTATTGTCTTTTATAGTACCCATTTTAACTACTTTACATTTTTCAACATTAAATTCCATTTGCCATTTGTCCGACCATTCAGATAATCTATTTAGATCTTCCTGTAAAGCATGAATGTCTTCTTTTCCATTTATAGTTCTACCTATTTTAGTGTCGTCTGCGAATTTACTTAGGTTACTACTGATATCCGAATCCAGATCATTTAGATATACGATGAATAATAGGGGACCCAGTACCGAGCCTTGTGGTACCCCGCTAGTAACCGAGCCCCACTCTGATTTCTCTCCATTTATGCAAACCCTCTGTTTTCTGTCTTTTAACCATTGTTTGATCCATCTGAGAACAGCTCCTCCTATACCATGAGCTTCCAGCTTTTTAACTAATCTTTTGTGAGGAACTCTATCAAAAGCTTTGCTAAAATCTAGATATATTGTATCATATTCTTTGCCACAATCTACTGCCTTGTAAACTTCTGAATAAAAAGACAGTAAGTTTGTAAGGCACGAAAAACCCTTAAGAAACCCGTGTTGTGAAAGTTTTATCAGTCTGTGTAATTCTAGATGTGCCCTTATTTTATTTGCAATTATGGATTCTAGAATCTTACCCACTGTTGACGTTAAACTTACCGGCCTATAATTATTCTTTTTAACTCGTTCTCCTTTTTTAAATATTGGTACCACATCTGCCAATTTCCACTCCATGGGTAGCGATCCTAATTTTATTGAATTATTAAATAATGCAGTTAGTGGACAACTAAGCTCTTCCTTGCATTCCTTTAATATTCTAGCATATATTCCATCAGGTCCCGGAGATTTATGAGCCTTTAATTTATCTATTTCTTTTATTACCTCCTCTCTCGTAATATTTATTGAACCAAGTATTTTATCGGGACTGTCTCTGTAAATGGATTCTACTTCCGGAATATTTTCCAAGTTTTCATTGGTAAATACAGATAAGAAATAATCATTTAAACATGTACACATCACTTTATCATCATCTGTGATATGGCCATTGGCTACTTCAATTGGTCCGACTTTTTCCTTAAATTTTGTTTGATAATGTTGATAAAACCCTTTAGGATTTTCTTTAGCTTCTCCTGCTATTCTAACTTCGTATTTTCTTTTCGACTCTCTAACTATCTTTTTAACTTCCCTGTTTAACTGTATATATTGCTGCCTCACATGCTCTTCACCTCTTTTTAGTTTCCTGTATATTCCTCTTTTGATACCTATAAGATTCTTTATTCTATTGTTCATCCATTTAGGGTCATTTTTTCTTGATCTGCAATGTTTCATGGGAATATAGTCTCTCTGACTATTCTTAATAGTCATGACAAAATTGTTATATTCCTCATCCAAATTTATATTAACTGACGGACTGCTGTTCTTTCCTGTGAGAGAATTTAATGTATTGATCTTATCTTGTGATAATCCTTGGCATGTGGTACCCAAATTTCGGGGTAATCCGCTACCTGCGACCTGACCTGCTGGATTAACTACCCACATCTGTACCCCAGAAATCCCTTCCCATACCTCATTAGATAATTTAGTTTTTAAGCCCTCAAAATCTCCTGCTCTAAAGTTTGGAACAGTATTCTTATTTTCCTTTATAGTTTCTTTGAAAATTATGTTAAATCTAATGGAATCATGGTCACTGTTGCCCAATTTTTCACCAACTTCTAAATTTGTAACCATATTCTCTCTATTACTAAGAACTAAATCTAGTGTATTCACCCCCCGTGTTGCTTCAAGTACATGCTGAGAAAGGAAATTGTCTTCTACTACTTCCAAAAACCCCTTAGAGCTACTATCACCTGTTATGGTTTCCCAGTTAATGTGTCTAAAATTAAAATCACCTACAATGCAAACTCTATTTGACCTGGTCACTTTAGAAATTTCATCATATATAACTTGCGACTCTATATTGTCTAGATCAGGTGGTCTGTAGACTACTCCTACAACTAGACTTTCTATATTATTTTTAATTTCAACCCATAAGGTTTCTGAATTTAGATTTGTCTTAATTCCAGACTTAATGCAGCTTCTGAGGCTATCTTTAATATACATAATTACCCCTCCCCCTCTTCTATCTGCACTACGATCAGCATTATAAAGTTTATATCCTGTAATTATGTACTCAGATTTAAGGTGTTTGCTTTCTAAATTAATCCAACTTTCACTAATGCATATTATATCCGGTCTCTCACTACATACTATGGCTCTCAGTTCTTCTATCTTGTTACCTAAACTACGGCTATTTGTATAATATACTTTTAAACTTTCTCTAGCTTTACCCTTCTTGTGGCTATTCTTTTTGTTAATATTTGTTCTATGTAACAAATGGTTCTTAGCCTTAGACTCCCAGTTATTTGACCCACTATTTACTGAACCCTTACTGACTAATTTCTCTGCACAAGTATTATTCATTTCATTATTTGTGTCTAACAAAACCCCCCTACCTCTCTGTCTATCATACCAGCCAATACCGAGACACCTGAATTAGAAAGATGCACTCCATCCCTTGCATACATATGCTTACGACTAGTGAAGTGATCCCACCCGTCTATAAAACCTATATTATTCTCCCGACAGAAGACTTTCATCCTAGCATTTACTCCTATAGCTCGAGACCACCACTCTGAACTTTGGCTAAGCCTAGGGAGAATACCACACATCACAGGAACTGCACCCCTTTTCCTGATCTTATCCAGGGCTTGTCTATACAACCTAATCAGCTCTTCACTTCTACCATCCTGCACGTCATTTCCCCCAGCTATCAAACAAACAACATCTTTTTTCTCAATCCAGCTATTTATTGACTCACCCACCTTCTTCATACCTGCTCCAGGGAAAAAATATTTTCCTCTAACTTTATGCCTGAGTTTCCTGTCTACATATCTGCATAGTGAATCCCCTACAATTACCAAAGAACGAGACTTATCCGGAGGATGGGTTACTCCGACCTTGGGAGACTTACCTAGGCTCTTGACCTGAGAGCTTTTCCCACTTCCATTTCTACGATCGCTAGTACACCTATCTGACTCTATGGGTCCTGAAGAATTACTGCCGCCACTGTCACCTTCATCTCTAAGTGAACTAAATGAATTAGCAACTTGTAGTCTAAAAGTATAATTTTTCTTAAGAACCATCTTCGTTGAACCCTTATTCACAACTTTCCAGTCGTCTTCTCTATTCGATTGTCCCTTCCTGGTTAACACCTCTACCTTACCTCTCAGATCCCTGTTCTCCTCAGCTAAGGATCTGACCTCCTGCCTGACTGCGGCCAACTCATTTCTTAAATTAAAAATGAGTTTGCTTGCGTCAGACAAGGACAAATCCCCAGCACAGCCACAAACAGCACCAACAACGACACCACCACCAACACCACTACCACTAAACCACCAGCACAAAGAACACCACCACTCTCCATTGTACTAAGTATGGTCAAGACTAGAGCTACTGGAAGCACGTCCTCACTGGATGAACCCAGGAACTAAACGGCTCAACCCTTGCAATTTTATTTCAAGAATTATTGCCTTTCTGCCTTATATGGGAGTAGAAGCACTTATACAGTCTTTTCCTGGGCATTTAGTGGCTTTGATAGTACAATATATAATCTTTAAAATATAAAAGAACGGAAAACACAAACAGTTACAAATATATCCACGCACAGTGGATAAAATACCCTAATTTAGGGTAATCAGAGAATGATGATGAGTGATATCTACGTTGAGTATACAGTGATCCCTCGTTTATCGCGAGGGTTAGGTTCCGGGACCCGTCGTGATAGGTGAATTTTCGCGAAGTAGGAACATCTTTAAAAAAATTTTTTTTTTTTTTTTTTTTTTTGGTGACACCAGGATGGACCACAAAATGATAAAATAACACAGCCTTTATCAGGCTGTAAAGAGAAACAGATGGAGAGTGTAATGACCTGTCAGATGTGAAGGGATTATAAAAGATGTGTAATGAATATCCAGCTCTCTGCTGGGTTTTAATATACCTCTACATTACTCTCATGATGTCTATTCCAAAAATTCTCCTTAGATCTTATTATTATTATTATTATTATTATTATTATTATTATTATTATTATTATTATTATTATTATTATTATTTTTAACAATAATTTTCCTTTGATGATGATTGTGGAGATTATTATTATTATTATTATTATTATTATTATTATTATTATTATTATTATTACGAATTTGTAATTAAACCATAATTTTTACAATAAATAATGTAGTTTTGGTTGAATGAACAAGAGTTAATTAAAGATGTCTCTCTCTCTCTCCAACATTCTATTCTACCCAACCCCCCACACTCTCTTTGTCCCAGCCAACTAGGGAGGGACACTGTACACAGTTATTAAAGTAAATAAACCAACATGTACAAACAGTGATGAGCCCTTAATAAAAATAATAATAATAATAATAATGATGATGATGATGATGATAATAATCTCCTCAATCATCATCAAAGGAAAATTATTGTTGCCAATAATAATAATAATAATAAAATCTAAGGAGAATTATTGGAATAGACATCTTGAGAGTAATGCAGAGGTATATTAAAACCCAGCAGAGAGCTGGAGATTCGTTACACATCTTTTATAATCCCTTCACATCTGACAGGTCATTACACTCTCCATCTCTGTTTCTCTTTACAGCCTGATAAAGGTTGTTTTGCTTTATAATTTTTTGGCCCATCCTGGTGTCACAATACTCTTTAAAAAAAAAAAAAAAAAATAAATAAATAAATAAATGCCAAAAAAAAATCGCGATACAGTGAATTCGCGAGAGGTGAATCGCGATAGAGCGAGGGATTACTGTATATTAATAATCATAATAATAATAATAATAATAATAATAATAATAATAATAATAATAATAATAGTAATAATAATAATAATAATAATAATCATAATAATAATTATAATAATGATGCATTTCATTACACTTAGGGTACTCAATATGGATTTAGGGAAATTTTTGTCCAGATCTAGGGTAAACTAAACTTGTACTCGTAGAAGCAGTGTCGTACACTTACCATTTTTCCCATTTTCTACAGAATATCCGATCGACACTATGAAAACTTCTTACTTAACATTTTTTTCATTTTCCCCATAATATCCGATCAAGAATATGAAGACTTAACCGCAGTTAAACTAAAACCAGTTTTTGCACTTTTATTTTTTCCTCATTTTCACGGATTGTGTGTACGTACATACATTTACTGAGATGCAACGCTTGTGCAATGGCGATCGTACTCTCTCCACTCTCATGACGGCTCAACCCTTGCAATTTTATTTCAAGAATAATTGCCTTTCTGCCTAAAAGGTCTGATTCCTTTTAACCTTCTGTGGTGTAGTTGGTAGAGCTTTGACTTAGTAATTATAAGTCCTAGGTTCAAGTCCCGGTCGGGGTAAGAAATGATTCCTGTTTTCACATATGTAATGTGCTTATTTGGTTATTGTTGGTCCCGAATGAGATTGGGAGTCGAATTAAATGCAAAAATGAAGCCACGAGTGAGGTTGGGAATCTTTAATATGAACATAGTGGCATTCAGATAGAATGCGTTAATTCCTAAGTATAGCAGATATAAGCTATAAGGTCTGATTCCTTTTAACCTTCTGTGGTGTAGTTGGTAGTGCCTTGACTTAGTAATTATACGTCCTAGGTTCAAGTCCCGGTCGGGGTAAAAAATGATTCATGTTTACACATTTATAATGTGCTTATTTGGTTATTGTTGGTCCCGAATGAGATTGGGAGATGAATTAAATGCGAAAATGAAGCCACGATTGAGGTTGGGGAATCTGTAATATGAACATAGTGGCATTCAGATATAATATGTGCATTCCTAAGTATAGCAGATATAAGCTATAAAGTCTGATTCATTTTAACCTTCTGTGGTGTAGTTGGTAGCGCCTTGACTTAGTAATTATAAGTCCTAGGTTCAAGTCCCGTTCGGGGTAAAAAATGATTCATGTTTTCACATATGTAATGTGCTTATTTGGTTATTGTTGGTCCCGAACGAGATTGGGAGTTAAATTAAATGCAAAAATGAACCAACGAGTGAGGTTCGGGAATCTGTAATATGAACATAGTGGCATTCCGATAGAATGCGTTCATTCCTAAGTGATGCAGATATAAGCTATAAGTTCTGATTCCTTTTAACCTTCTGTGGTGTAGTTGGTAGCGCCTTGACTTAGTAATTATAAGTCCGAGGTTCGAGTCCCGTTCGGGGTAAAAAATGATTCATGTTTTCACATATGTAATGTGCTTATTTGGTTATTGTTGGTCCCGAATGAGGTTGGAAGTGGAATTAAATGCGAAAATGAAGCCACGAGTGAGGTTGGGGAATCTGTAATATGAACATAGTGGCATTCAGATAGAATGCGTTCATTCCTAAGTTTAGCAATTATAAGTTATAAGGTCTGATTCCTATTAACCTTCTGTGGTGTAGTTGATAGTGCCTTGACTTATTAATTAGAAGTCTCAGGTTCAAGTCCTGGTCGGGGTAAAAAATGATTCATGTTTTCACATATGTAATGTGCATATTTGGTTATTGTTGGTCCCGAATGAGATTGGGAGATGAATTAAATGCGAAAATGAAGCTACGAGAGGTTGGGGAATCTGTAATATAAACATAGTGGCATTCAGATAGAGTGCGCTCATTTCTAAGTATAGCACACATAAGCTTTAAGGTCTGATTCCTTTTAGCCTTCTTTGGTGTAGTGGTAGCACCTTGACTTAGTAATTATAAGTCCTAGGTTCAAGTCCTGGTCGGGGTAAAAAATGATTCATATTTTCACATATGTAATGTGCTTATTTGGTTTTATATATATATATATATATATATATATATATATATATATATATATATATATATATATATATATATATATATATATATATATATATATATATATATATATAATATATATATATATATATATATATATATATATATATATATATATACACACAGTAATCCCTCGTTATTTCGTAGTTCACCTATCGCGGATTTAGTGCATTGCGGATTATATATATATATATATATATATATATATATTATATATATATATATATATATATATATATATATATATATATATATATATATATATATATATAATATCAAAGATTATTGTGACACCAGGATGGGCCAAAAATGATAAAATAAGACAGCCTTTATCAGGCTGTAAAGAGAAACAGAGATGGAGAGTGTAATGACCTGTCAGATGTGAAGGGATTATAAAAGATGTGTAATGAATGTCCAGCTCTCTGCTGGGGTTTAATATACCTCTGCATTGCTTTCATGACATCTATTCCAATAATTCTCCTTAGATCTTATTATTATTATTATTATTATTATTATTATTATTATTATTATTATTATTGGCGATAATAATTTTCCTTTGATGATGATTGTGGAGATTATTATTATAATTATTATTATTATTATTATTATTATTATTATTATTATTATTATTATTATTATTATTATTATTATTATTATTATTATTAAGGGTTCATCATTGTTTGTACATCTGTTGGTTTATTGACTTTAGTAACTGTGTACAATGCCCCTCCCTAGTTTGCTGGGACAAAGAGAGTGTGGGGGGGTTGGGTAGAATAGAATGTTAGAGAGAGAGAGAGAGAGAGAGAGAGAGAGAGAGAGAGAGAGAGAGAGAGAGAGAGAGAGAGAGAGAGAGAGAGGAGAGAGAGAGAGATCTTTAATTAATTCTTGTTCATTGAACCAAAACTACATTGTTTATTGTAAAAATAATGGTTTAATTACAAATTCGCAATAGTAATAATAATAATAATAATAATAATAATAATAATAATAATAATAATAATAATAATAATAATATCCTCAATCAACATCAAGGGAAAATTATTGTTGCCAATAATAATAATAATAATAAAAATAATAATAATAATAATAATAATAATAATAATTATTATTATTATAATAATAATAATAATAATAATAATAATAATATCTAAGGAGAATTTTTGGAATAAACTTCATGAAAGTAATGCAGAGGTATATTAAAACCCAGCAGAGAGATGGATATTCATTACACATCTTGTATAATTCCTTCACAGCTAATATGTCATTACACTCTCCATCTCTGTTTCTCTTTACAGCCTGATAAAGGCTGTTTTATTTTATCATTTTTGGCCTGTCCTGGTGTCATAATCATCTTTAACATTTATTTAGTTTTTTTTAAGGTGTTCCTACTTCTCGAAAATTCACCTATCGCGGCCGGTCCCGGAACTGAATACCTGCGATAAATGAGGGATTACTGTATATATATATATATATATATATATATATATATATATATATATATATATATATATATATATATATATATATATATATATATATATATATATATATATATATATACAGTGTTACCCCGGTTATTCGCGTTCTCACTGTATCGCGGTTAAAAAAAAAAAAAAAAAAAAAAATTAAAGATTATTGTGACACCAGGATGGGCCAAAAAATGATAAAATAAAGCAGATTTTATCAGGTTGTAAAGAGAAACAGAGATGGAGAGTGTAATGACCTGTTAGATGTGAAGGGATTATAAAAGATGTGTAATGAATATCCAGCTCTCTGCTGGGTTTTAATATACCTCTGCATTACTTTCATGATGTCTATTCCAATAATTCTGCTTAGATCTTATTATTATTATTATTATTATAATTATTATTATTATTATTATTATTATCATTGGCAACAATAATTTTCCTTTGATGATGATTGTGGAATTATTATCATCATCATCATTATTATTATTATTAAGGGCTCATCATAGTTTGTACATCTGTTGGTTTATTTACTTTTAATAACTGTGTAAAGTGCCCCTCCCTAGTTGGCTGGGACTAAGAGAGTGTGGGGGGTTGGGTAGAATAGAATGTTGGAGAGAGAGAGAGAGAGAGAGAGAGAGAGAGAGAGAGAGAGAGAGAGAGAGAGAGAGAGAGAGAGAGAATCATTAAGTAACTCTTGTTCATTCAACCAAAACTACATTATTTATAGTAAAAATGATGGTTTAATTACGAATCCGTAGTAATAATGATGATGATAATATTAATAATAATAATCTCCCCAATCATCATCAAAGGAAAATTATTGTTGTCAATAATAATAATAATAAGATCTAAGGAGAATTTTTAGAATAGACATCATGAAGGTAATGCAGAGGTATAGTAAACCCAGCAGAGAGCTGGATATTCATTACACATCTTTTATAATCCCTTCACATCTGACAGGTCATCCCACTCTCCATCTCTGTTTCTCTTTACAACCTGATAAAGGCCGTTTTATTTTATAATTTTTGGCCTGTCCTGGTGTCATAATCATCTAAAAAAAAAAAAAAAAAATTTTTTTTTTTTTTTTTTTTTTTTTTAAAGGCTGATCCTACTTCGCGATTTTCCTGGTTTGCGCCGGGTCCCGGAACCGAACTACCACAATAAGGGAGGCAACACTGTATATATATATATATATATATATATATATATATATATATATATATATATATATATATATATATATATATATATATATATATATATATATATATACAGTGTTCCTTCCATTATCGCGAGGGTTCGGTTCCGGGACCCGGTGCAAGACAGGAAAATCGCGGAGTACGATCACCCTATATGTACGTAGATAATTTAATTTATTTTTACGTTTACACCGTATAAACTGTATAAACCCTCCCTGTACTGTTAACAAACCACCCTTTACTTCATAAATAACAGCATGCAAGCGTAAATTTATATGACATACTCATGTACATAGATATTTTACAATTATTTTTACGTTTACTGTATAAACCCTCCCTGCACTGTTAAAAAACCACTCTTTACTTTATAAATAACAGCATGCAATGTAAATTTCTATGTACATGATAGGTAAACTTACCTTATCTGTTATGGTTAACATTTTCCTTTGCCGCTTAGGCTCACTACAAGAAGCCTTAGAAGATGAAGGACGCTTGGGAGGCATTGCAAAGGTTAAAATATGCGAGTAAACAAATCACAAGCAAAACGTATTAATAAGCACAACGTGAACGGCGCACACGTGAATTAGATTGAACTAGCCTTTGTCTGAAACGCTGAGAGCGGTATCGTATTTTACGTGTAGCAATACTGTTAGTTTTATGTTTTTTTACTATTTTTTACTGTTTTATTATTCTAAGGCAAAGAAATACGTTTTTTTAGCAATAAAATCATGAAACTACTGGAAATATAAATATATATGATAGCTCATGTAGCTGCGATCCCAATACATTGTACGCTATCGGACACAAGAAAAACGTATTAATAAGCACAACGTGAACGGCGCACACGTGAGTTAGAATGAACGAGCCTTTGTCGGAAACGCTGCTAGCGGTATCGTATTTTACATGTTGCAATACTGTTAGTATTTATGTTTTTTACTATTTTTTACTGTTTTATTATCCTTAGGCTAAGAAATACGTTTTATTATCAATAAAATCATGGAACTACTGGAAATATAAATATATATGCTAGCTCACGTAGCTGCGACCCCAATACATTGTACGCTATCGGACACTATTACGCATGATGCAATACTGTGAGTTATACTGTACGTACGTATATCTAAATTTATGTTTTTTGCTATTTTTTACTGTTTTATTATTCGTAGGCTGGGAAATACATTTTTTTTATCAATTAGATAATGAAATATGTTTTTTCAATAAAAATATGAAAATACTGAGAATTTTTATTTTTTTAATATTTTAATATTTTTGCTTATACCCCCCCAAAAAAATAATAATTTGCCAAAATAAACCCGTGGTACAGTGAAAACGCGAGCCAAGAAATGCAATCCAGCGAAGGATCACTGTATATATATATATACTTCATTATTGCAGAACATTGCAACAGATCAGTTTGCTGAGCCATCACCTGTTAGAACAGTCATTGCAGCAGACTTTAATAATGATGGTAATCTGAAGGCAAGTTTTTCTTATATTTTTGTTACATACTCATTCTTTTCCCAAGAGCCAGAGGGTATCTATAACAGAGAGGAGGAAAAAAAAAAAAAATAAGTACCTCTATAAAAATAAGTCCCTTTCATATCTAATCATTCCATTTTCTTACTGTCATGTTTATTCTCTCTAATATAATAAAGAAATTAAATCAATGCTATTATTAGAATTTAAGTACCTTGTCATTGGTTTCCTTGTTTTACCCATTCCCAACATGAGAACTTGTTCTTGCTTAGCAATGCATGTCTAGGTGAGTTGTAAAGCACTACTTCCTTACTTGGTGCGTATCTTACACGTATCTCACTCACTCTGATTCCAAGCCTCTTTTGGACAATACATCACACACTCTGTCATTCTATCACTGAGTCCTACCTTTAACTTGATAACATGTTAATTATACTGAATCCCTTCATAATAAACTTATTATCCATTCCTATCAAAATCATCCAGGTCACTATTTCCCTTGAACTTTTCCTTCCTCCATTTCTTTCAAAATCTGTCATTCATCACACAGTGGAAATATTTAACTTAGCATACTCTTCTCAGTTTCTTCATCTTCAGAACTAATTTGTTTATGTAGCATTCAGTATCCAATACCCACAATCATATTACACTGTAGTAGCAATTGTTCTATCATGAAGTTTCAATTTAGTCAGCCTTGATATTGATGTCTTTTCAACCCCCTACTCAGTGATCTCAGTAGCTTCGACTCTTCTAAACTGTCTGTCTGCATTCCCTTACTACCTGCTGCTATATATGTCTGCCCTCACATATCTAAAGCTGCCAAGTTCCATGAGTACTAAACTATTTACTCTTTTCGTATAATCAACTCACCATCTCTTCTACATCTCATCACATAACTATTTTACCTTTTAGCTTTTTTCCTTCGCGCTACTCTACCATACCCCTTCACAAGTTTCTGCTGTCTAGTCAGCCATTAATGCACTGGCATCATTGAATAGCAACTTGCAAGCATCACAGCCCCTATCTTTCTCCTTTATCATTCAAGCTTTTTGGTTCAGTACTCCCCCCTCTACTTTTTTGTACTCCATTTCCTGTGTACATTGGTTGTCTTTGTGCAATGTAAGCAACTAAAGTACCACCACTTCCTGCCACCCCTTTTTTTATATCCGTTTACTTTTCTTCTTCTGTTTTCTTAATAGTCCTGATCACCTTTTTTCAAATTTTGTATACCCTCACTGTTCAATTATGCATTATGCTCTCTCTCCACATGTAGCAATTCCTTGAAATACTTCCTTCAGTGATGTCTCACCTTACTCAGAGTTCATCAGCCTCAGTCCTTCCATACTTTTCTTAGTATTTTGACCTCTTTGCAAAGAATCATATTCTCATAAAAATCTTTATATAGTTTTTCTTCCTTTTTCTTATCATGTGCCATATTCTTCAACTCTCTGCTCCATATTTTTGCACTTTCCTCATTACTTCTCCTTGCTTATGTATAGACTTTCAGTCTCTTCATTTCACTAATTTTCTGATTCCACTTTTCACATCTCATCTTTTATTCCTTTTTCTTTCCCCTCACATTTCATAATAGCTTTGTGTATTTGTTTTAGATTATTACTCTCTTTATTACTGTTGCTTTTCTTCTTTTGATTTTTTCTTTTTAGATTCCGAAAGTATGCACCTCTGTAAAGTATTAAGAAATTAATAAAGAAATTGATAAAGTATACTTTAAGAAAATCAGCTTCTGATTACTGTTTTCAAAGGACTGTATGTATGTCTTGCAGATATTACTGAATAACACTGCCTACCGAGGACCTGCACCAAATAGACTTTTTCATGTTACTTATGTTGCTTTTCTTCTTTTTCTTTTTAGATGCCGAAAGTATGCACCTCTGTGAAGTATTAAGAAATTAATAAAGTATAATTTAAGAAAATCAGCTTCTGATTACTGTTTTTAAAGGACTTTATATATGTCTTGCAGATATTACTGAATAACATTGCCTACCGAGGACCTGCACCAAATAGACTTTATCAGGTTACTTATGGAGCTAATGGTCAAGACCCGTTTGTTGAGGAGCTTGCCATTGGTGATGCTTTGGAAGCTGGTGGTCATGGCACAGGTACTGACTCTACTCTATTTGGATCTTATAAAGAAGAAGAACCCCATGTAAAGTTAAATAACCTGTAAATTATTAGATTAGGTTTGGTTAGGTTAGGTTAGGATAGGTGACTTGCTTAGTAAATATGAATAACCATTGAGCACACTGGGGTTAATCTTCTTTAGAAGATCCTTTTGTTTTGTTTTCACAATACCAAGGAATTCACATAAAACTGGCACTTGCAAATAAGGTGTTGTATTGTATATGGACATTGTATGAGGAGAGATGAAGATTAGATTGGTAGAAGGATGATGGAGCTGGAGGTGGAGGGAGTGAGAGGAAGAGGGAGACCATGAAGACGATGGGATGACTGTATACAGGACGACCTGAGAGAGAAGGACCTCAGTGGAGAGGAAGCATTAGACAAGAGAGAGTGGAAAAGGCTGATAAGAAACCACGACCCCATATAGATATGGGAAAAGCTAGAGAAGAAGAAGAATTGTATATATACAATAATTCTAGCAAAGCCACTTATTGTTTTTATGGTGTTTTAAGCGATTTAGTGCATTTAGTACAATTTTCAGGATTTATATAATTCTTAATTTTATTTTTCTTTATTAGGATACGTCCTCCTTTATCAAGTGTTGTCGTTTATAGTATGACAATATATGGTGTAAAGTGTTGTACTTATAATTTTGCCCTCAGTTCGGTACTGTATTCCTCTTCATATTTGTAGCAAATGCTAAGATCTCACAGCTGTCTATCTATCTATACACAAAATTCATAATCCCCTTTATAATGGGGGTGGCTGGGTCAGAGCAGAAATAAATCGTGACTCTTTTGTGGGAGGAAAATACGGAGGGGATTCTTAATCTCCTGCCCCATCTTGTAGACTTTTATGACACACAGGGGAATTCGAAGGGGGTATTCTGGCTCCCCGTTTGAGCAGATCTCATATAGAGAAGTAAAATGAGATAAAAAACAAGCTAATGATTTTTAAGAGTAACTGTGCAATAAAGATGTAAATGTTGAGAAAATCAGTTCTAAACTTAAGCAG
The DNA here is from genome assembly GCA_037179515.1 of Halocaridina rubra. Lineage (NCBI taxonomy): Eukaryota > Metazoa > Arthropoda > Malacostraca > Decapoda > Atyidae > Halocaridina > Halocaridina rubra. The sequence continues at coordinate 130,710 of JAXCGZ010015177.1, read as the reverse complement.
ATGGTGAACAAGGATGAGAGAGAATAGAATAGGAAGTGCCAAAATGAAGTAGATGGTGAATGAGGATGAGAGAGAATAGAATAGGATTATAAGCTTAAAATCCTAAGCAAAGGAGGAGCATGATTTTTATTGCAATCTGTGAATAGGTCACAGAAGCTTTTTGATGAAATAGTAATGTGGGGGGATTTCTAATGATGTGCTATTCTGTAGGCAGTAATTGCTCATTCTGGCAGTAACTTATAAGTATCGCTAATTATTATTATTACTATTAGTAGTAGTATTGCTCTGTAGTTATTTAAATGGACCAACAAGTAAAATAAAAAGATCTTCTCTGTTTATATATTATACAGTTAAACAGAGGAATTAATTTTTCCTTAATAGGAGGAGCTGTTGTTGATTTTGATGGAGATGGAAGGCTTGAACTCTTTCTTTCCCACGGTGAATCTGGAGAACAGCCACTCAGTGTGTATCGGTTGCATTCGGAGAAGGTAAGTTAAAAATCTAAACTTTGCCAAAGTATTGTTAGTTGTTACTGTATCTTCAAAACTTGTGAAATAATGTGTAATGTTACCAGATAGATTTGAATTACCATTATTGCAAAATAGCAGTATAGAAATGCGTTTTGATATTAGAATTTTATACTGATGATCATTCATATCTATGATATAGTTGCATCTACAAAATCTGCAGATAAAAAAATCGACTTCATATGTGGAATAAAATAATTGAAAATTGGCTTTTAATATTCAGTATATTGTACATATCTGAGGACTGCAGTGGTTAGAACAATTGACTTTTGAAGTTACAGACGCTTGATCGGCCTCACTGCGGGATGTCGAAAGGGCATCCAATCTTAATTCCTCGACTCCAACCTGTTTATGTTATTCCCCATGATGGGGATTAATAATGACATAAATTGGCAAAAATTATAACTTCCAAAATAACTGTGGAATATCTATAACTTTAGGTTTTTAGTGACATTTCATGGCTGCGTGTTCGTGTCCTGACTCGTTATGGAGCCCCAGCTCGTGGGGCAAAAGTGGCATTGCACACAGTCCTTAGGAAGCATTCACGGGTGATAGATGCTGGCTCTGGCTATCTTTGTCAAATGGAGCCTGTGGCACATTTTGGCCTTGGTAATGATACTCCCACAAGGTAATGTTATTCTATTTTTATATGCATTAAGTGCTAATAATGTAATTTATGAAGTCATTATTATTTTTATTCTCTCTCTTCTCTATTTTTTGTTGTTTAAGAAACAGCTGTAAAGGCATTTAGATTGCCATATATGTCTATAAGATAATGGTGCATATGCATATTTCAAAGCCCTAAAATTATAAGGTGCAGTTTATTTTTGTAAGTTATTCATGTGACTTATATTTTATATATTTTTTTATTGTAATTTTTCAATTGCACTTGTTATGTCTAAGAGTATTATCTTTTTATTCTTTGTTCAATTTCAAAGTGTATTTTCCAGAATTTATTAGCAATTTAGATTTTTTCTTCATTGTACATGGACAGTTCATATGACCCATTGAAGCAATCCTTAGAAGCTTGTGGGGCATTGTAAAGCAATATTTTGATAGATGATGTGTGTCTTGTTGGTTATTTGATGTGTTTTCCTGAGATATCTATAAAAGGCCAGTCCTATTTGATGGAGAACATTCCCCCACATGTCATAAAAGTCTACTAAATGGGGCAGAGTGATGGGACTGGGAATCCTATCCTTTGTATTTTCCTCCAACAAAGAGTCAAGTTTCTAGCTCTAACTAAGCCACCCCCTTACAAGGGGGAGTAGTGCTTTTGTTTATAGATAGATAGATTGGAAAATATTTCTGTGAAGTCCTTTTACTCGATTGTATTATGAGGTCACAGACTGTCAGAGGAGGATTATTGGGATAGATAAATTACATAGTTAAAGCCGAGTTTACATATACCTGAGAAGTCTACTTTGGAAAAATTTTAAATTTATTTGAGCTTTTCTGTAAGAGAAGTGATTTGGGACTTTGGTAAATCTCCAACTAATTACCACAATTCACCCAGCAGCAGTATGATACTACCTTCTATTTTACTTATTTTACATTTAAACATGAAAGCATATTTCGTTTCCACAAAGAAACAAACACTTTATCCACTCGAGATTAAGATACACTTATCTATTTCAACAACCCCTTAAATTTTAAAGTTATAATTGCAATCTTCATGACGTTTAGTAAGTTGGCCCATGGCACCAGCTGTCCGTTGTGATATTACAGCTGAAGGGTCTTTTGGACTTAATTAGGGCCGTTCAGAACAGTTCTATGTTAAGTCTTCTATTGGATATGGTTATTTTACTGTGCCTACATAAACACAGAATATTCTTGGATATTCGTTACATATCTATTATCCCTTCAAAACTGACAAGTCACACACAACACTCCCCATCTCTGTTTCTTTTTACTTTATGTTTTCTTTGGGCCCAGGCCTGATGAGGGCAGATTTATTAATTTTATTTTTGCCCGTCCTGGTGTCACAATCATTTAAAAAAAAAGTATAGTGGTTAGAATGCTTAACTCAGGAGGTGACAGACTTGCCTAGGGAAGGACATCTGGCCTAAATTCCCGAGCTCCAGTCTATGTCCTCCCCCATAATGGGAACTAATAGTGACACACAAAATTTAGATTATTATTATTTCTGTTATAGAAGTGTTTCCTGAGATATGGCAGAAACCTTACATTGTAAGGTTTTTTATTTACTTTAAAAGATAATTACAGCAAAACATGCTTATATTTATTGCAGATTGGAAGTGCTCTGGCCAGACACAAATTTCAAAATCATAGATCTAAAGGATACTGATGCTAATTCTGTGATCACTATCAATCATCCTGACAATGATGTTGCAGCAACTACAAATAATTCTTCTTAATTAGCTCTGAAATTATGGGAACCATGATAGCATAGTGATAAGAATACTTGCCTCGAGAGGTGACAGACCCGCGGGAGGCTTTAAAGGACTTCCAACCTTTATTCCACGTAATAGGGAATAGTACTAACAACTAAATGGCAAACACTTAACTATGCAATTATTCAAACACCAAAATTGTTGATTGAAATCTTGAAATGGTGATTTGTGTCTAAAACAGCCATAGCCCCGTAGAGTCAGAAAATCCTGATCAGGTAACAGACCTTAGCATTAGCTTGTACCCAAAGTAATAAACTCTAAACAAACCAAATTTGCTAACTTATTGTTTAATACTTATATGTTCTTGAAAGCTGTAATAAACATCTATGTGGTTTATGTATTTATTATTGCTATATATTAATATATACTTACCAGGTAAAATAAAAACTTGTACTGTAATTGTTTTTTAGTTTCGTATTTTATCTGCTCCGGCTTGTCCACTTTTGTGTTTGGGAGTTGTCTGTCTTAGTTTTTAGGAGTGTTTATAATCGATACCAATACAGTATACACTATATATAATGAAATAACATCCTATATGTGTCAACTTTTTCATGTTTTTCTTTTCTATCTTGTCTACTCAAGTCTCTGGGAATTATCTGACTTAATGTAAAGAATATTTTTGAAGTATAGTAAAATATTATCATATGAAACTGCTGGAAAGAGTGTTGGATAAAAGGCTGAGGGAGGAGACAGAAGTTTGTAGTGAGCAGTTTGGTTTTATGAAAGGTCGAGGAACAATGGATGCAGTATTCGCAATGAGGCAGACAATGGAAAAATATAGAGATAAGCAAAGAGGGCTGTACATGGCGTTTATTGACCTGGAAAAAGCTTATGATCGGGTCCCGAGAAGCGAGGTGTGGAGGAGTATGAGGTCGAAGGGAGTGAAGGAGAAGTATGTCAAGATAGTTCAGGACATATACAGGGAAGCCACAACAAGAGTAAGAAGTACAGTTGGCACTACAGAGCCTTTTCAGGTGAAAGTTGGACTCCATCAGGGATCAGCTCTTAGCCCCTATCTATTTAACCTTCTCATGGATGTGATGGTGGAGGAAGTGACAAAGGAGGCACCATGGAGCATGCTCTTTGCAGACGATATTGTTTTGGTCTCCGAGAGCCGTGAAGAATTGCAAGAGAGGTTGGAGCTATGGAGGGGTTTGCTGGAGGATTACGGACTGAAGGTGAGCAGACAGAAAACGGAGTACCTGGAGTGCAATGTGACACAAGGAGGCGACCTGTTCATGCAAGACCACAAGCTCCCAAAGGTGGATGCCTTCAAATACCTCGGCTCCTACGTAACGAAGGATGGAGACCTAGAGAGAGAGATTGATCATAGGATCCAGGTAGCGTGGAACAGCTGGAAGAGAACATCAGGGGTGCTATGTGACAAGAAAATCAGTGCTAGAGTGAAAGGAAAAGTGTACAAGTCAGTTGTGAGACCAGCGTTGCTGTACGGAGCGGAGACGTGGCCGGTGAAAAAGGTTCAAGAAAGGAAGATAGATGTCGCAGAAATGAGAATGCTGAGGTGGATGTGTGGGGTGACGAGGGAGGACAGGATACGAAATGACCGGATCAGAGGAACAGTGAAGGTGGTGGAGGCGTCGGCGAAAGCGCAGGAGAGGAGATTACAGTGGTTCGGTCATGTGAAGAGGAGAGAAGAAGACTACGTGGGTGTGAGAGTGATGGAGATGGACGTGGAGGGCAGACGTAGACGAGGAAGACCTAAACTACGGTGGAAGGACCGACTGAAGGAGGATCTCAGAGAGAGACAGCTGGAGGAGGAGCAAGTGATGGACCGGAACCAGTGGAGACGACTAGTGAAGAGATGCGACCCCATATGAAAATGGGAACGCAAATAGAGGAAGAAGAAGAAGTTCCAATGTTTTACTTCCTTATACTATAACTTAGATAGCAAAGATATATATATATATATATATATATATATATATATATATATATATATATATATATATATATATATATATATATATATATATATATATATATATATATATATATATATATATATATATATATATATATATATATATATATATATATATATATATATACAGTAATCCCTCGTTTATCGCAGGGGTTCGGTTCCGGGACTGGCCACGATAGGTGAATTTCCGCGAAGTAGGAACACCTTTAAATTTTTATTTATTTATTTATTTTTTTTCACGAGTACAAAGAGGATTACGATAAGAAAAGATCATCATCATCATTATATATATATATATATATATATATATATATATATATATATATATATATATATATATATATATATATATATATATATATATATATATATATATATATATATATATATATATATATATATATATATATATATATATATATATATATATATATATATATATATATATATATATATATATATATATTGACATTTATTATCCTACTAGGAATCCTGTTCCATACATCAGATACTCTACGGTATTATCAAGCCAATTTTCACCAATTTCCCTTCTGAACCTAAATTTATCAAGCTTAAATCCATTACCCATTGTGAGTTCAGGTTTGATCATGAATTTTTAAAACGTTATTAATTATCACCCTTGTAGTGACCTGTCAGATGTGAAGGGATTATAAAAGATGTGTAATGAATATCCAGCTCTCTGCTGGGTTTTAATATACCTCTGCATTACTTTTATGATGTCTATTCCAAAAATTCTCCTTAGACCTTATTATTATTATTATATTATTATTACTTTTATTATTATTATTATTATTATTTTTAACAATAATTTTCCTTTGATGATGATTGTGAAGATTGTTATTATTATTATTATAATTATTAATATCATTATTATAACGAATTTGTAATTAAACCATTATTTTTACAATAAATAATGTAGTTTTGGTTGAATGAACAAGAGTTAATTAAAGATGTCTCTCTCTCTCTCTCTCTCTCCAACATTCTATTCTACCCAAACCCCCACACTCTCTTTGTCTCAGCCAAATAGTTATTAAAGTAAATTAACCAACAGATGTACAAACAATGATGAGCCCTTAATAATAATAATAATAATAATAATGATGATGATGATAATAATCTCCACAATTATCATCAAAGGAAAATTATTGTTGCCAATAATAATAATAATAATAATATCTAAGGAGAATTATTGGAATAGACATCATGAAAATAATGCAGAGGTATATTAAAACCCAGCAGAGAGCTGGATATTCATTACACATCTTTTATAATCCCTTCACATCTGACAGGTCATTACACTCTCCATCTCTGTTTCTCTCTACAGCCTGATAAAGGCTGTTTTATAATATAATTTTTTGGCCCATTCTGGTGTCACAATAATCTTAAGAAAAAAAAAGAATTATTTTTTTGCCAAAAAAATCCGCAATACAGTGAATCCGCGATAGAGCGAGGGATTACTGTATATATATATATATATATATATATATATATATATATATATATATATATATATATATATATATATATATATATATATATATATATATATATATATATATATATATATATATATATATATATATATATTATTTATATATATATATATATATATATATATTATATATATATATATACATGCATACATACATATACCTTGGCTGTTTCCCCCTTTAATTGGGGGGTAACCGACATCAAGAAAGGAAAACAAATAGGGGGATTACTTTGCTCTATGGGCAATGACAAGGGAGCTAGCGACCGTTCAGATGGCACTGCTGGAGTGCCACAGCCCATCCTCCCGGCTCTTCCACAACCTGTGTCGCTTCACAACTGCCAGCTCCTCCTACTGCCCCTACCACAGGGCTGTCTCTGTAAGATGCAGCCCCGTGGTAACAGCAGATGCCCATCAGAGCCGCGTCACAATCGTTCGCCACTCATTCCTATTCCTAGCACGCTCGCTTGCTTCCCTCACATCCATCCTCCTAACATTCAGGGCTCTCCTTACTCCATCCATCCATCCAAACCTAGGCCTCCCTCTAGCATTTCTCCCATTAACTCTCGCATTCATCACCTTTTTCAGCAGCCTTTCATCATCCATCCTTTCCACATGGCCAAACCATCTCAGAACATTCATATCTACATCGGCTGCAATTTCTCTCCTCACACCCGTTCTTGCTCTCACCACTTCATTCCTAACCCTATCCAATCGAGATACACCAATCATACTCCTCAGCCATTTCATCTCAAACACAGTTAGTTTCCGTCTCTCACTTACTTTCATACCCCATAACTCTGATCCATACATCACAGTTGGCACAACCACTTTCTCATACAAAACTTTCTTAACATTCATTTCCAACCCTCTATTCTTCATCACTCCTTTCAATGCACCCAACACTTTACATCCTTCATTCACTCTGTGACACACATCTGCTTCCACTCCACCATTTGCAGCTATAACCGAGCCTAAATACATAAACTGATTAACCTCCTCAAGTGTCTCTCCATTCAACATAACATTCAATCCAGTGCCATCCTCATTTCTTGTACACCTCATAACCTTACTCTTTCCCACATTCACTCGCAGCTTCCTTCTCTCACACACCATTCCAATTTCTGACACTAACTGACACAGCTTTTCCTCTGAATCTGCCACCACCACAGTATCATCTGCAAACAGCAACTGATTCAGCTCCCACTCATTATCATCCCCATCTACCATTCTCAAACCTCGACCACGCACTTGCTCATTCACCTCTCTTACAACTCCATCGATATACAAATTGAACAGCCATGGTGACATCACATATCCCTGTCTCATATATATATATATAATGATAGCCCTGTGGTAGGGGCAGTAGGAGGAGCTGGCAGTTGTGAAGCGACACAGGTTGTGGAAGAGCCGGGAGGATGGGCTGTGGCACTCCAACAGTGCCAACTGAACGGTCGCTAGCTCCCTCGTCATTGCCCATAGAGCAAAGTAATCCCCCTATTTGTTTTCCTTTCTTTATGTCGGCTACCCCAATTAAAGGGGGAAACAGCCAAGGTATGTATATATATATATATATATATATATATATATATATATATATATATATATATATATATATATATATATATATATATATATATATTATATATATATATATATATATATATATATATATATATATATATACAGTGTTCCTTCCATTATCGCGATGGTTCGGTTCCGGGACCCGGCGCGAGACAGGAAAATCGCGGAGTAGGAACAGCCTATATGTACATAGATATTTTAATTTATTTTTACGTTTACACTGTATAAACCCTCCCTGTACTGTTAACAAACCACCCTTTACTTCATAAATAACAGCATGCAACGTAAATTTATATGAAAGTGATAGATAAAATTACGGTGAATGAAGTGGTAATTACATGACATACTCATGTACATAGGTATTTCACAATTATTTTTACGTTTACGTACTGTATAAACCCTCCCTGCACTGTTAAAAAAACACCCTTTACTTTATAAGTAACAGTAAGCAACGTAAATTTTTATGAAAGTGATAGGAAAACTTACTGTGAATGAGGTGATGATGACGTGACACACTCATGTACATAGGTATTTTACAAGTATTTTTACGATTACATACTGTATAAACCCTCCCTGCACTGTTGAAAAAACACCCTTTACTTTATAAATAACAGCATGCAACGTAGGTGAGAGCCTTTTCGTTTTCCGAAACGCTGATAGCGGTATCGTATTTTACATGGTGCAATACTGTTAGTATTTATGTTTTTTATTATTTTTTACTGTTTTATTACTCTTAGGCTAGGAAATACTTGTTTTATTAATAAAATAATGAAAATTTTAATATTCACTAGGTCACGTAGGTGAGAGCCTTTGCATTTTCCGAAACGTGATACCGGTATCGTATTTCACATGGTGCAATACTGTTAGTACTGTATTTATGTTTTTTACTATGTTTTACTGTTTTATTATTCTTAGGCTAGGAAATACTTGTTTTATCAATAACATAATGAAAATTTTAATATTCACTAGGTCACGTAGGTGAGAGCCTTTGCGTTTTCCGAAATACTGATACCGGTATCGTATTTTACGTGGTGCAATACTGTTAGTATTTATGTTTTTTACTATTTTTTACTGTTTTATTATTCTTAGGCTAAGAAATACGTTTTTTTATCAATAAAATCATGACACTACTGGAAATTTTAATATACATTATATGCTAGCTCACTTAGGTGAGACCCCAATACATTGTACGCTATCGGACACTATTTGACATGATGCAATACCCTGTACTGTGAGTTATACATCTAAATTTATGTTTTTTACTATTTTTTACTGGTTTATTATTCGTAGGCTGGGAAATAAATTTTTTGTATCAATTAAATAATAAAATTTGTTTTTTTCAATGAAAATATGAAAATACTGAAAATTTTTATTTTTTCAATATTTTAATATTTTTGCATATACCCCAAAAATAAAATAATTTGCCAAAAAAAAAAACCATGGTAGAGTGAATACGCGAGCCAAGAAACGCGATCCAGAGAAGGATCACTGTATATATATATATATATATATATATATATATATATATATATATATATATATATATATATATATATATATATATATATATATATATATATATATATATATACAGTGTTGCCTCACTTATCGCGGTAGTTCGGTTCCGGGACCCACCGCGAACCAGGAAATCCGCGAAGTAGGATCTGCCTATATGTACATAGATATTTTAATAGATTTTTACGTTTACACTGTATAAAACCTCCCTGCACTGTTAAAAAAACACCCTTTACATTATAAATAACAGCAAGCAACGTAAATTTTTATGAAAGTGATAGATAAACTAACAGTGAATTAGGTGATAATGACGTGACATACATATCATTTACAATTATTTTTTCGTTTACGTACTGTATAAACCCTCCCTGCACTGTTAAAAAAAACACCCTTAACATTATAGATAACAGCAAGCAACGTAAGTTTTTATGAAAGTAATAGGAAAACTTACCGTGAATGTGATGATGACGTGACATACATACTCATTTACAATTATTTTTTTGTTTACGTACTGTATAAACCCTCCCTGCACTGTTGAAAAAACACCCTTTACATTATAAATAACAGCAAGCAACGTAAATTTTTATGAAAGTGATAGATAAAATTACGGTGAATTAGGTGATAATGACGTGACATACATACTCATTTACAATTAGTTTTTCATTTATGTACTGTATAAACCCTCCCTGCACTGTTAAAAAAACACCCTTTACATTATAAATAACAGCAAGCAACGTAAATTTTTATGAAAGTGATAGATAAAATTACGGTGAATGAGGTGATAATGACGTGACATACATACTCATTTACAATTATTTTTTCGTTTACGTACTGTATAAACCCTCCCTGCACTGTTAAAGAAACCCCCTGTACATTATAAATAACAGCAAGCAACGTAAATTTTTAGGAAAGTGATAGATAAAACTACGGTGAATGAGGTGATAATAACGTGACATACATACTCATTTACAATTATTTCTTCGTTTACGTACTATATAAACCCTCCCTGCACTGTTAAAAAAACACCCTTTACATTATAAATAACAGCAAGCAACGTAAATTTTTATGAAAGTGATAGATAAAATTACGGTGAATGAGGTGATAATGACGTGACATACATACCCATTTACAATTATTTTTTCGTTTACGTACTGTATAAACCCTCCCTGCACTGTTAAAAAAACACCCTTTACTTTATAAATAACAGCAAGCAACGTAAATTTTTATGAAAGTGATAGATAAAATTACCTTGAATGAGGTGATGATGACGTGACACGCATACTCATTTACAATTATTTTTTCGTTTACGAACTGTATAAACCCTCCCTGCACTGTTTAAAAAACATCCTTTACATTATAAATAACAGCATGCAACGTAAATTAAAAAAAAAAATGAAAATACTGAAAATTTTTTTTTTCAATATTTTAATATTTTTGCGTATACCCATAAAATAAAATAATAATTTATCCAAAAAAAAACCGCGATAGAATGAGAACGCGAACCAAGAAGCGCGAATAACCGGGGTAACACTGTATATATATATATATATATATATATATATATATATATATATATATATATATATATATATATATATATATATATATATATATATATATATATATATATATATATACAGTGATCCCCCCATTATCGCGGTAGTTTGGTTCTGGGACCCGGCGCGAAACAGGAAAACCGCAAAGTAGGATCAGCCTATATGTACTTAGATATTTTAATTTATTTTTACGTTTACATTGTATAAACCCTCCTTGTACTGTTAACAAACCACCCTTTACTTCTTAAATAACAGCATGCAACGTAAATTTCTATGAAAGTGATAGATAAAATTACGGTGAATGAAGGGGTAATTATATGACATACTCATGTACATAGGTATTTTACAATAATTTGCCAAAAAAAAAAAACCGTGGTACAGTGAAAACGCTACCCAAAAAACGCGATACAGCGGGGGATCACTGTATATATATATATATATATATATATATATATATATATATATATATATATATATATATATATATATATATATATATATATATATATATATATATATATATATTTTTTTTTTTAAACTTAAATAGGTCTGTCCTGGACAGTTCGATGTTAAGTTTTCCTTCAGTTACGGTTCTTTTTCTATTCCTCCAGCTATACTGAATATTTTGGGATATTTATTACACATTTTTTATTATCGCTTTACATCTGACAAGTCACTACACTCTCCATCTCTGTTTCTCTTTACTTTATGTATTTTTCGTGCCCAGGCCCGATGAGGGCTGTTTTATTTAATTTTTTGGCCCGTCCTGGTGTCACATAATAAAATATATATATATATATATATATATATATATATATATATATATATATATATATATATATATATATATATATATATATATATATAATATAATATAATATAATATATATATATATATATATATATATATATATATATATATATATATATATATATATATATATATATATATATATATATATATATATATATAATATAATATAATATAATATAATATAATATATATATATATATATATATATATATATATATATATATATATATATATATATATATATATATATATATATATATATAATTATTTATATATATATATATATATATATATATATATATATATATATATATATATATATATATATATATATATATATATATATATATATATATATATATATATATATATATATATATATATATATATATATATATATATATATATATATATATATATATATATAATAGTAATATAATATAATATATATATATATATATATATATATATATATATATATATATATATATATATATATATATATATATATATATATATATATATATATATATATATATATATATATATATATATATAATGTAATATAATATATATATATATATATATATATATATATATATATATATATATATATATATATATATATATATATATATATATATATATATATATATATATATATATATATATATATATATATATATATATATATATATATATATATATATATATATATAAGCAAATAAGCACATTACATATGTGAAAACATGAATCATTTTTCACCCCGACCGGGACTCGAACCTAGGACTTCTAATTACTAAGTCAAGGCGCTACCAACTACACCACAGAAGGTTAAAAGGAATCCAACCTTATAGCTTATATCTGCTATACTTAGGAATGAACGCATTCTATCTGAATGCCACTATGTTCATATTACAGATTCCCCAACCTCACTCGTGGCTTCATTTTCGCATTTAATTCAATTCCCAATCTCATTCGGGCTTTACAATAACCAAATAAGCACATTACATATGTGAAAACATGAATCATTTTTTACCCCGACCGGGATTCGAACCTAGGACTTCTAATTACTAAGTCAAGGTGCTACCAACTACACCACAGAAGGTTGAAAGGAATCCAACCTTATAGCTTATATCTGCTATACTTAGGAATGAACGCATTCTATCTGAATGCCACTATGTTCATATTACAGATTCCTGGTCGGGGTAAAAGATGATTCATGTTTTCACATATGTAATGTGCTTATTTGGTTATTGTAAAGCCTGAATGAGATTGGGAAGTGAATTAAATGCGAAAATGAAGCCACGAGTGAGGTTGGGGAATCTGTAATATGAACATAGTGGCATTCAGATAGAATGCGTTCATTCCTAAGTATAGCAGATATAAGCTATAAGGTTGGATTCCTTTTAACCTTCTGTGGTGTAGTTGGTAGCGCCTTGACTTAGTAATTAGAAGTCCTAGGTTCGAGTCCCGGTCGGGGTAAAAAATGAATTATGTTTTCACATATGTAATGTGCTTATTTGGTTATTGTAAAGCCCAAATGAGATTGGGAATTAAATTAAATGCGAAAATGAAGCCACGAGTGAGGTTGGGGAATCTGTAATATGAACATAGTGGCATTCAGATAGAATGCGTTCATTCCTAAGTATAGCAGATATAAGCTATAAGGTTGGATTCCTTTTAACCTATTGTGGTGTAGTTGGTAGCGCCTTGACTTAGTAATTAGAAGTCCTAGGTTCGCGTCCCGGTCGGGGTAAAAAATGATTCATATATATATATATTGTATATATATATATATATATATATATATATATATATATATATATATATATATATATATATATATATATATATATATATATATATATATAGTAGTCGCCGTGGCTCAGTTGGTAGCGTCTCCGACTCTGAGGCGTCAGGTCGAGGGTTCGCGCCCCGTCACGGTCTGAGGTTAGCAAAGGCATGCACTCAGCGTAAGGATTACATCTGCCAAAACAAGTCCTTCGCAAGAAGGCAACCGTCCTAGCCCTTGGTTGATAAGGGAGTCCGTGACGTAAAAACCAGACCATATATATATATATATATATATATATATATATATATATATATATATATATATATATATATATATATATATATATATATATATATATATTATTTATTTATTATTTATTTATTTATTTATTGATTTTATTTATTTTCTTAAAGGGGACCCAATGTTCCTAGTGGTTCTTAAAAATTCCTAAAACTAATCTTAATACTATTCCTATACTTTTAAATTAACATAATATACAGGCACTGTTTAGTATACGTGTACTGTTCAGTATAAAACAACTTATATACGTAAAAATATCTGCACTATATTACTCTCCAATACCTGTACTGTGTTACTTTATAGTACAAAATTGTAAATAGTACCAGTCCAGTATACTGTACTCATGTGGTGTGCTTACATAGGGAGGGAAAGACTTGCTTATCAGGAGAAAGCTTGCTATGTCAGGTGCTAACGAGACAGGGGCAGGCAGGTGAGTCTGTAAAGGCAAAAGAACAATCGATACATAATCTATAGAAAATAAAACTATAAAATATAAAACATACTTATAAACATAATAAATATTACACTAGTATATAATTTTTTTATCAAGTTAATGGCTTTATTTATTTAGTTTTATATATACAATTGGTTATATTGAATTTAGAAAGAAAAAATACAGATCCTTAGTTTTTCTTTTTAACCCATTCTCCTTTTTTAAATACTGGTACCTCATCTGCTATTTCCACTCCTTGGGTACCAATCCTAATTTTATTAAATTATAGAATAGTGCAGTTAGTGGACAACTAACCTCTCTGCCTTGCACTTCTTTAATACTCTAGTATAAATTTTATCAGGTCCCAGAGATATATGAGTCTCTAATTTCTCTATTTCTTTTATTACATCCTCTCTTGTAATATTAATTGTACTAAGTATATTATAAGGACAGTATGTGTATATGTATTCTTCTTCTGGAATATAGTACAAGTTTTCATTGGTAAATACAGATAAAAAATATTCATGTAAACATGTACACATCTCTTCATCATTATCTATGAAATGACCGTTGGCTACTCCAACTGGTCCAACTTTTAACCCCTAGAGGACCAGGAATTAAGGGTAAGGGAAACTAGAAAAAAAAACAAAAAAACTAGCCTTTGTTGTAAACTCGAAACAATGTTATATGGGGACTCCCTGCATATATATATATATATATATATATATATATATATATATATATATATATATATATATATATATATATATATATATATATATATATATATATATATATATACACACACATTAATCCCTCACTATATCGCGATTCACATTCCGTAAATTCAGTGCATTGCAGGTTTTCATTGCGAGCATATGTATTTCATATCGCAGATTTTCTGGGTATATTGCGGGAATCTATGATATTTGGAAGTATTAAAATTTCCAGAATTGATAAAAAAAAAGTATTTCCTAGCCTAAGAATAATAAAACAGTAAAAAATAGTAAAAAACATAAATTTTAACATGTAACTCACTGTATTGCACCATATAAAATATGATATCGGTGTCTGCGTCTTGGAAAACGCAAAGGGTCGCACCTACGTGAGATAGTACACAGGATGCTTCTGGCTGATGGGTGGGAGATGACGAATCACAGAATTGTGTTCTGTATTCTGGGGTCTGACTGTCTTTTTAATTGAAGCTTGATACTCCCAGCATCTTCCATTGTCTCGCCTCACCCATTCAGTTACTACTATGTGCGCCTTTCGCATTGTGCCTCTTAATACGTTGTGCTTGTGTTTTTTGTGAAACTTTTGCTTTGCATTATTTCAACCCCTGCAATGCCGCCCAAGTGTCCTTCATTTGCTAAGGCTTCTGGTATTGAGCCTAAGTGGCAAAGGAAGATGTTGACCATAGCAGATAAGGTAAAATTGTTAGATATGCTGAAGGAAGAAAGAAGTTTCTTGGCTGTCAGCCGCCATTTCGGCATTAGCGAAGCTACTGTTCGCTACGTTAAGAATGTAGAGGCGAATATCAGGAAGACAGCGACTCTTACTTTTAACAAAACAGCGAAGAGGGTCCCAACACCCCACAATAAAATAATAGTGTGGATGGAATCAGCTTTGGCCCTATGAATTGCTGATTGCAGGAAGAAGAACACCAGGTTAGACACCAGTATCATACAAACAAAAGCGAAGAAGCTGTATGAGACATTCACTGCAAATGAACCCGACAACGACAGTGGCAACTGTGATTAGGAGGAGAAAGAAGACATGGAAGACCCACAAAGAGGACCGTCCAGCGATACTCCACCAAGGAAACCATCGTTCGTTGCTAGCAATGGATGGTTCGCCAAATTTCAAAAATGCTTTGGCCTAAAGAGTGTTTGGTGCATGGCGAAGCTGCCTCTGCAGATACAGCTGCAGCTGAAGATTATGTGAGCAACGACTTCAAGAAAATTATAGAGGAAGGCGGTTATGCTACTGAGCAAATGTTCAACATGGATAAGACTGGGTTATTTTGGAAGAGAATACTGTCTTACACTTTTCTTTTCAAGAAAGAAGCTAAAGCCCCTGGATTTATATGCACAAAGACCGCGTTACCCTCTTCATGTGCGGGAATTCTGCGGGCTTTATGGTAAAGCCAGGGCTTAACTACAAGTCAAAGAGCCCTAGGGCTTTGAAGAATAAAAACAAGAATCTGTTGCCAGTGTATTGGATGCATAACCCTAAGGCCTGGATCAAGAATAGCCTCACATCGGACTGGTTTTACCAATGCTTTATCCCTCAGGTCAGAGTTTATGTTGCGGAGAAGGGCATTGAATTTAAAGTCCTTCTGTTGATGGATAATGCTGGTGGCCACGCAACTGATCTCCATTATGACGGTGTTCAGGTAGAGTTCCTGCCACCGAATACGACATCTCTGATTCAACTTATGGATCAAAGCGTTATTCGTGCATTCAAGGCCCTCTACACACAAAATGCCCTGGCGAATCTGGTTGACTCCATGGAAGCGGACAAAGAATTTGCACTGAAGGCGTACTGGTGTAACTACACGATTGGTACATGCCTTCAAAATATTCAGAATGCACTCATAGAGATGAAGCTGGCTACAATCAATGCCAGCTGGAAGAAATTGTGGCCTGAAGTCATCTACGACTACAAGGGATTCTCTCCTGACGAAGTGCATAACTTGGCAGTTGAGAAAGCTGTGAAGTTGGCTGCATTGCTAGGAGGAGATGGCTTTAAAGATATGACTTACGAAGACGTCAATGAACTGATCGACTGCAACTCGCAGCCGTTGATTGATGAAGATTTGGAGGAAATGACAAAATCAGCGAGCGAAGAAGAGGAAGAACAACAACAGCAAATGCACGATGAAGTCGAAGAACCTGGCCTTACACTCGAACAACTGGCAGCCATGTATAACATGGCCAAAGGACTCCAACAACTGTCGCAGGAGTGGGATGATGATATGGTTCGCTCGGTGCACTTCTGCAATATAATCGACGATGCCATGACTCCTTACAAGACCATCTTCGCACAAATAAAGAAACAGCGACAGCCACTCTCCATTACCATGTTCTTCTCTCGCAAAATGCAGCCATAAAGGTGTCATTGGCTGTGCAGTATGTAAACGTCATCACCACGTCATTCACGGTAAGCTTACCTATCATGTTCGTATAGCTTTACGCTTGCTCGCTGTTATTTATGATTAACTTACCTGTCACACTCATTTAAATTTATGCTTGCGCGCTGTTGTTAATAAAGTAAAGGGTGAGTTGTTAATAAAGCAGGGAGGGTTTATACAGTAAAGGTAAAAATAAATGTAAAATATCTGTAATAAATATGGTGCTGCTACTTCGTGGATTTTCACCAATTGCAGATGGTCCCGGAACCGAACACCCGCAATAAACAAGGGATTACTATATATATATATATATATATATATATATATATATATATATATATATATATATATATATATATATATATATATTATATATATATATATATATATATATATATATATATATATATATATATATATATATATATATATATATACACACAGTGGTGACCCCAACCCACGAACTTAATCCGTTCCCAAAAACTGTTCTTGGGTTGGATTTATTTTTCCCATTGAAAAGCATGTAAATTCAATTAATCCGTTCCTGGTCACAATAAATATTCATTTTTAAATTTTCTTAGACACTAAAAACATGAAATATAATACAAATTAATTGTATTTCATCTGTAAAAGGAAAATTACATTAATAATAGAAAGGAATTCTACTTTATTAAAGTAAAGCATGTACATATTCAGGTATACAGTATACACTAGTTGATACTCAGTATAAAATAGCAAAGTCCAACACTTAGAAAAGTTGTTACATTCTCCCACTAATAATAAATACAATAGCAAAGAGTACATACTGTAGGTAAAAAACAATAATATAGGTAAGAAACAGTACTGTACTTACCTTTGTGCATGATTGTTGCCGGCATACGTGGATGGTGGTGGATGAGGAGGAGGAGGTGGACTAATTTTTGGAAGGAGAGTCCCCCAATATCACAAACACTTTTAACTTTCTTAGGAGCCATAATAAGGGCTATATGAAAGGTATAACAATGGAAAATATAGCAAGAATTATGTACAGATCATGAACAAACCACACAGCACAGGCACCAATGTAGAACTGAGAGCAGGCGAGTAGGACACATGGTGGCTTGGCCAACACGTGTGTTTGTGGGTTGGATTTTGTTCGTGGGTTGGGGTAAAATTTTTTTAAAAATTTTGTTCGTGGGTACAGGCGTTCGTGGGTTGGGGTCACCACTGTGTGTATATATATATATATATATATATATATATATATATATATATATATATATATATATATATATATATATAAAATCAGATAACCACATTACCATATGTGAAAACATGAATCATTTTTTACCCCAACCGGGACTCGAATCTAGGACACATAATTTCTGTGCCGATCACTACCAACTTCACCACAGAAGGTTTTAAAGAGAAACCAACCTTACAGCTTAATTAAATATTATACTAGGAATGAATGCATTCTATCTGAATGCCTTTTTGTTCATATTACAGTTTTTCCCAACCTCATTTCTGGCTTCGTTTAATACAAATCCCAATTTAATTAGTGATCAACAATGATCAAATAGGCACATTACAGTATGTGAAAACATTAATCATATTTTACCCCGACTGGGACTCGAACCTATGACACATAATTACTGTGCCAAGGCACCACCAACTACACCACAGAAGGTCTAAAAGAGAAACCAATCATACAGCTTAACTGCTAAACTAGAAATAAACACATTCTATCTCAATACAATCTTGTTCATATTACAGGGTCTCCGAACCCCACTCATGGCTTCGTTTTCGTATTTAATTTAAATCCCAATCTAATTATGGATCAACAATAATCATATAAGCACATTACCATATGTTAAAACATAAATCATATTTTGCCCCAACCGGGACTCGAACTTAGGACATATAATTTTGTGCCCAGGCGCTATCAACTACACCACAGAAGTTCTACAGTAGAAACCAACCTTACCCCTTAACTGCTATACTAGGAATTAATGCAGTTTATGTGAATGCCATTTTGTTCATATTACAGGTTTCCCAACCTCACTTGTGGCTCTGTTTTCACATTTACTTCAAATCCCAATCTAATTAGGGATCAACAATAATCAAATAAGCACATTACCATATGTGAAAACATGAATAATATTTTACCCCGACCGGGGTATATATATATATATATATATATATATATATATATATATATATATATATATATATATATATATATATATATATATATATATATATATATATATATTATATATATATATATATATATATATATATATATATATATATATACACGTAGTTTCCAGAATAACGCCTAGATAAGTTCTCAGAAGTGTCGGGTAAATGGAAAATCGCGTGAAAAAACGAGTCATTTTCCATAGGAAACAATGATAAAGGGCATAGATACGTTCCAAACCTTACATAGACACACCATGCCAAAGATATAAGATAAGTAAAAAACATGTTTTATTACTACATAGCAAAGCAGAAAGCCCTGTATCTATTTTTAAGCATATACAAAAGATATTCATATTCACTTTACAGCTAGAAGTTAACTTACATTACTGTACTGTACTCTATTATGCAGTGGGCAACAGTCATACAGTACACTGGGACATGCATGGTGGCCATGAGCAAGTAACTTATGCGGTAGAAAGGGAGGAGGATGCAGGAAAACGAACCTCTATCTGCAAATGTAAACAAAGATAAAATAAAAATTATAAATAACCAAAGCAAGACTAAAAACCAAAAAAAAAATAATTATGCAATGCCTAAATCTACCATATGACATTAAAAAAACTTAATCTACATTCTCTAGAGAGGCGCAGAGTTAGGGGGGATATGATTGAGGTGTATAAATGGTTTAAAGGGATTAACAAGGGTGATATTAATAAAGTTTTAAAAATTCATGATCAAACCAGAACTCGTAATGGGTAATGGATTTAAACTTGATAAATTTAGGTTCAAAAGGGAAATTGGTGAAAATTGGCTTGGTAATACCGTAGAGTATTCCTAGTAGGATGATAAATACCAGTACCTTAAACACCTTCAAATGTAGATTAGATAGACATATGACAGAGGTAGGGTGGGTGTATATATAATCTATAATGATGATGATCTTTTCTTATCGTAATCCTCTTTGTGCTCATGGAAGAAGCGTCCACGGGTGCTTATATACTATATATATATATATATATATATATATATATATATATATATATATATATATATATATATATATATATATATATATATATATATATATATATATATATATATATATATATATATATATATAAAATAATATTTTTTGGGGGGGGCGTTATTCGTGAATTTCGAATTTTTTACTATTATTTTTTGGGGGCGTTATTGCAATTTCGCGGATAAAAAAATTACGCATAAAAGGAACAAGGTGTATATATATATATATATATATATATATATATATATATATATATATATATATATATATATATATATATATATATATATATATATATATATATATATATATATATATATATATATATATATATATATATATATATTATATATATATATATATATATATATATATATATATATATATATATATATATATATATATATATATATAAGAAGATAACAATAAACATCAGAATGACAACCTGAATGAATTATATGTTAGTTCATTGCCTTCTTCTGAGAGAGACGAGACTGCAGCTTGGAGTGTCCAGTCAAAGGAAAACATCAAACAGGAGCTGAATACGGAGCATGATGCCATGGAAACTTCATTTGCTTATGCACTAAATGGGAATGTGGCAGTAAATGAGGTTGTGAGGGCAGTGATGCTGGAAAACACAAACAGTTGACTATAAAGCAACAGTAATAGAAAAAATTAAAGACATTGTGATGGAAATGGCTAATCCACTGATTAAACAGGCACTTGATAAAGAGAAGACAGTGCTAATCTTGGGTATATGTGAATCCAAGGAGAACACATGGCATGGGAGATTTAAAGAAAATAAAGTTAGAATTTTATACCTACAAGGAATCTTGGAGTAGTATTTGGTCCTGAGAATATTGTAAGCATTCACCAACTAGGTAAATAGTCTAGGGAGGGAAGGCAAAGACCAATGAAAGTAAGCTTTGAGAGAAGGGACACATGTAGAGAAATATTGATGAGGAAACAAGCCTAAAAGACCTGCATGAATTCAAAACAGTGTTCATTAGACCATAAAGAACAAAGGAAGAAATGGAAAGGATCAAGAACTTGTTGCAAGATGCTAGCAGGTTATATGAGGAAAGAAATGAAGAAGAGAGGAGAAATTTTCATTTCAGAGCTCCTCCAGATGAAGGGGAGATAAAGAAGATAATGATTGAAGATCAGGAGATGGGGCCTCATTAAGATTGTTATACACAAATGATGATGTAATAGCTGGTTAAGCAGTAGAATTAAAAGACAGAATTCACAAAAGTGTGGCAGATATAGTAGAAGTTATAGAGACTTAAGTGAGGACATAAACAGTGTCACAATTTTTCCTAAGGGCTTCAGAATAGCAAGGGTAAGTGAAAGGTTTCAGGTTGAAGAAATAAACTTTGATATAGAAAGTGAGTAAATTCAAGGAATTTTTTGTTGCTTGCATAAATACTGGGTCAGAGAGCATTATAATAACTTGTATATAACCTACCATGGAATCAACATAGGTTAGGAGTTTATGAGGAAAGTCATACAGGTAATATTGAAGTCATAAACTCAGTTGTTAACATGGCACAGGAGAGAAAATATAGGATTTCAATTATGGGAAGTTATAATCATAGTAAAATTGGATAAATCTTGACCCACACAGTGGTGAGGACTCATTCGGGACAAGATTCCTAGATTGTGTACAAGGGAGTTTACTACACCTCCAGATAATGTTGGATATTGAACAAATTGAGTATGGACCACCAATTGGAAAGTGACCACTGTGTGTTGTTGATGGAGTATATCATTGAAGATTTTCTGCCTGAGAGTAGAGGTACTGAGGAAACGAGGAGGAACTATCCCAAAGTAGATTACATCTAAATGAATGAGCTTTTTGCAGTTATTGACTGGAGGACCTAATTTAACAACAAATCTGTATTAGAAATGTACGACATCTTTTGTGAGGAATATGGGAAGTTAGTAGATTGCTGCATACCTGTTACCAAAATAGGAGTAATTCATGCCAGAAAGAAATGGTGCAATAATGAGTGTAAGAGAGCTAAGGAGTGGAGAGACAATGCTGTAAAAGGTACAGGAGGAGAAAAAACACAAATGCCTGGCAGACGTATAAAAGAGCAAGAAATGATTACCTAAGTAAAAGAAGAGAGGCAGAGAGAGACTTATGAAAAGGATATCAGCAAGAAGGCTAAAGAAAATCCCAAACTTATTTACAGCTTTATTAGAGGACTCTGAAGGTAAAAGAAGAGGTTTTAAAGCTTAAGAGAGCAGATGGAAGCATCACTGAGACGGATGAAGAGATCTGCAAAGAATTGAAGAAGGCGTTTCAGTATTTACAGTAGAAAATACCCCACCCCCTCAAATTGCAGAGATAGAAGCTCATGGGCTGGTATTATAGAACATCATCTTTTCAGTCACAGAGGTATGCAAAGTGCTGATGGAGTTAGATGTCCATAGAGCTACAAATCCTGATGTTATATCCGCTCATGTACTTAAGAATTACTCTAATTCAATATCAGCGGCACTAAGTTGTCATATTTAAAAAGTCACTGGAGTCAGGGGAGATTCCAAGATGCTGGAAACAAGCAAACGTGATACCTATCTTCAAAAAGGGAAGGCGGGATACGGCTCTGAACTATAGACCAGTTTCCTTGACCAGCATAGTTTGCAAAGTTATAGAGAAACTACTAAGGAAACATATCTCTCCTCACTTGGAATCCTTCAACTTTTTGTCAGTGAGGCAACATGGCTTCAGAGAACGTAGATCAACAGTAACAAACTTATTAGAATTTTATGATGAGGTAAGCCAAATCTTACAGGAAAGAAAGGGCTGGGCAGATTGCATATTCCTAGACTTCCAGAAAGCGTTTGACACTGTTCCACATGGGAGACTTATTAGGAAGCTGCAAGCAATGGCTAGAATAGGTGGAAATGTTTTGGAATGGATGAAAACTTACTTAGAAGGAAGGGAACAGAGGGTTAGAGTAAGATGCTCAGTGTCTGAATGGAGAAGACTTAGTAGTGGAGTTCCACAGGGTTCAGTTTTAGGGCCACTTTTGTTCCTTGTATATGTAAATGACTTACCAGAGTCTGTAAATTCATTCATGAATATGTTTGCAGATGATGCAAAGATTGTGAAAAAAGTAAAAAACGAGAACAATGGTAGAGAACTTCAGGAGGATCTAAATAATCTGCATGAGTGGTCAGAAAAGTGGCTAATGAAATTCAATACTTCAAAATGTAAGGTAATGAGAATGGGTACAAGTGCAAGAAGGCCCAGGCTTGACTACTCGGTGGCTGGAGTATAACTTCAAGAGACAGAAAATGAGAGAGATCTAGGAGTAAACATACTGGCAGATTTGTCTCCAGAAATACATATAAATGGCATAGTAAGGGCAGCATATGCATTCTTATCAAATGTAAGGGTAGCCTTCAGGCACATGGACAAGGAAATGTTCAGACATATTTATGTAACCTATGTGAGGCCCAAACTCGAATATGCAGCCCCCTTTTGGAATCCACACTTGAAAAAGCACATAGCTAAGCTTGAAAAAGTTCAAAGACATGCCACGAAACTGGTGCCAGAAATACGCAATCTCAGTTATGATGAGAGGCTGAGGGAATTAGACTTACCGTCACTTGAAGCTAGAAGATTGAGGGGGGGATATGGTGACAGTCTTTAAATTCCTTCATGGTTATAATAGAGTGGATAGAGTCGATATTTTGATATGGCTGGCTCTAGAACTAGAGGTCATAGTTTGAAGCTTCGTAAGAAAACTTCTTTGCAGGATGTAAGGAAATACTTTTTCAGTGTAAGAGTAGTTGATAATTGGAATTCGCTAAGCGAGGAGGTAGTTAATGCTATCTCAGTCCATAGTTTTAAGGACAGGTATGATAAGTATCACTAAGTATAAAATGGAACCGATCAGGAGACGGGAAGATACCAGCTTTGGGCTCTTTCCCGTAAACACAGTTAGGTAATCACATACATACATGCGCGGGCATTAGAACACAAACATTCAGTATCTCCTAAATTTTTCCTTGTGTTTTTGAGTGACCAAGACTTAAGTATAGATCATAAATAAATTTCCCCAAATAAGAAATCCTGCAGAGAATTGTGAGTAAAAAAATTATATATGTTTTATAACGAGACTGTCCAAAATATTAAAGAAAAAATTGAGAACATTTTCGTGAGGGGAAAGAGAAGAAACTGTCCTGTTCTACCTTGAAGGAAGTTTAGAAGAGTTACCAGAGGTGAAGCAATCACATCACATTACCTAATTTTTTGAGTAAATTGGGGAGAGCTCTTACAGCCGTTTACCTGATCTTGAGTTTCCATATATTGTTAAAATCAGTATCCTTCCCATTTATATTAATTTGATAGTTAGTTTGATACACGAAAATATTGAATAGATAGATAGATAGACAGATAACTTTATTGTCAAATTGCAGTACACTAAGTATACAAAATGAAATTCTTTGTGGCACTGAGCCCCCTACTACAATCAAGATAAAAATAATATAAAATGGTATAAAAACATGGGCCATACAAACGTAAAGGCTATATATATGTGCACAATATAAAATGGTATAACTCAGTCAACAGTACTGAGTTAAGTTGCCAAGTAGCACAGCTGTCTTGTTTTCTTCATTTTTTCTTTTCTTTTAGCTTTCTCTTTTATTATTTTTTATTTTGTGTATATATTGAGTTAAATATAAAGTCTGATCCTGTAATAACATACTTTGGTTAGCAAGTGAGTTTATCAGCTAAGAAGAATACATAGCAGAAACAGGTGGGTGTCTCCTCAGATACAAATTCAAATTTTCCTTCAAGTACACTTTTGTTTTTGTTTGCATTTTTTCTTTTTTTTTCCCCTCAAATTACCAAAGTCAAATTTTCTTTGTTAGGATGTGTGTTACCAGAAAAGAGATAAATTGAGTAACTAAATAGCACTTATATGAAGATATAAAAATTCTGTGTGAAGCTTAAATAAAAGATTTTCTCTCTTTTTTTTCTCTTTCTCTTCTTCTTTCCATATTCTGTGAAAGGGAAAACATGAAAATGAGGCCATCTCTGTCCCAAACCCTCCCCCACCCAAGGGTCGGGGAGGGATGATAGAGGATCTCTGTGGGATGTAGCAGCTGGAGGAGGGGTAGCTATTAGGAGATTAAAACAGAAAATCAAGGATTTAGAGGCAATGGTTATAAGCCTTGATGATAAATTCGGAATATGGATAGAGAAATGAAAGAGAATGAAACATTCAGAGAGGAAATAAGATTTTTGGAGGAAGCAAATAAAAGCAAAAGGGCAGGAGAAAAAGAACTAGAAAAACGAATAAAGAAGCTGGAAGGGGAAAAGAGTGAACTAGAAACCAGAATTTCTAAACAAGAAGATAACAACAAATAGCTGAATGACAACCTAAATGAATTGCATGTTAGTTCACTGGTCTCTTCTGAGAGAGACGAGATTGCAGCTTGGAATGTCCAGATTAAGGAAAACATTGAACAGTTTAGAAAAGAGTTTCAGGAGCTGAATACGGAACATGATGCCATGAAAACTTCCTTTGCTGATGTGCTAAAGGGGAATGTGACAGTAAAAGAGGCTGTATAGGTGGTGGCACTGGAAAACATACAAACAGTTGACTATAAAGAGACAGTAATCAAAAAATTGAAAGACGCTGTGATGGAAAGGGCAAATCCACTGATTAAACAGGCACTTGATAAAGAGAAGACAGTGGTAATATCAGGCATAAGTGAATCCCAGGAGCCAACATGGCAGGGGAGACTTGAAAAAAAATAAAGCTAGGGTTGTAGACCTGATAAGAAAGCTTGGAGTAGTTTGTGGTCCTGAGGATATTGTAAACATTCACCAACTAGGCAAATATTGGAGGGAAGGAAAGCCGAGACCAACAAAAGTAACCTTTGAGAGAGGGGAAACATATAGAGAAATATTGATGAGAAAAAAAGTCTAAAAGACCTTCAAGAAATCAAAAAAGTGTTCATTAGATGATACAGAACACAGGAAGAGATGGGAAAGATAAAAATCTTGTTGCAAGAGGCAAAAAGGTTAAATGAGGAAAGAAATGAAGAGAAGAAAAATTTTCATTTCAGAGTTCTTCCAGACAAAGGGAAGATAAAGAAGATAATGATAGAAGATCAGGGGATGGGGCCTCATTAAGATTGTTATATATAAATGCTGATGGATTAGCTGGTAAGGCAGTAGTCTTAAAAGATAGGATTCACAACAGTAAGGCAGATATAGTAGCAATTACAGAGACTAAGTTGAGAGAGGACATGAACAGTATCACAGTTTTTCCTAAGGGCTTCAGAATATTAAGGGTTGAAAGATCTGAGAGGACTGGTGGAGGGATAGTACTGCTCATAAGTGAAAGGATTCAAGTTGAAGAAATAAACTTGGCTATAGAAAGTGAGTTCAAGGAATTTCTTGTTGCTCGCATAAATACTGGGTCAGAGAGCATTATAATAACTTGTATACAACCCACCAAGGAACCAAAATAGGCTTGAAGTTTATGAGGAAAGTCATATAGGTACTATTGAAGTCATAAACTCAGTTGTTAACATGGCACGGGAAAAAAAATGTAGGATTTTGATTATGGGAGACTTTAATCATAAAGAGATAGATTGGATAAATGTTGACCCACACAGTGGTGAGGACTCATTCGGGGCAAGATTCCTAGATTGCGTACAAGGGAATTTCCTACACCAACATGTAATGGAACCAACAAGGGCCAGGGGTGGGGATGAGCCATCACTACTTGATCTAGTGTTCACAGATAATGTGTTGGATATTGAAAAAATTGAGTATGAACCACCAATTGGAAAGAGTGACCACTGTTGATGGAGTATATCATTGAAGATATTCTTCCTGAGAGTAGAGGCACTGAGGACATGAGGAGGAACTATCGGAAAGGAGATTACATCAAAATGAATGAGCTTTTTGCAGTTATTGACTGGAGAACCTTATTTTACAACAAATCTGTACAAGAAATGTATGACATCTTTTGTGAGAAATATGGGAAGATAGTAGATTGCTGCATACCTGTCACCAAAGTAGGTGTAATTCATGCCAGAGAGAAATGGTTCGATATAGAGTGTAAAAGTGCTAAGGAGTGGAGAGACAAATGCTGGAAAAGGTATAGGAGGAGAAAAAACATAAATGCCTGGCAAACCTACAAAAGAGCAAGAAATGATTACCTAAGTAAAAGAAGAGAGGCAGAGAGAGACTATGAGAGGGACATCACTAGGGAGGCTAAAGAATATCCCAAGCTTTTCCACAGCTTTATCAGAGGAAAACTGAATGCAAAAGAACAAGTATTAAGGCTTAAGAGAGCGGATGAAAGCATCACTGAGACGGATGAAGAGATCTGCAAAGAATTGAAGAAGGAGTTTCAGTCAGTATTTACAGTAGAAAATACCCCATCCCCTAAGATTCCAGAGTAGAAGCTCAAGGGCCGGTATTAGAGAACATCAACCTTACAGCCACAGAGGTATGCAAAGTGCTGATGGAGTTAGATGTCCATAAAACTACAGGTCCTAATGATATATCCCCTCATGTACTTAAAAAATGCACACTCTCAATATCAGTGGCACTAAGTATCATATTTAAAAAGTCACTGGAGTCAGGGGAGATTCCAA
The DNA here is from genome assembly GCA_037179515.1 of Halocaridina rubra. Taxonomy (NCBI): domain Eukaryota; kingdom Metazoa; phylum Arthropoda; class Malacostraca; order Decapoda; family Atyidae; genus Halocaridina; species Halocaridina rubra. The sequence goes on along the minus strand of JAXCGZ010015177.1, from coordinate 102,338 downwards.
GATGCTGGAAACAAGCAAATGTGATACCTATCTTCAAAAAGGGAAGGAGGGATATGGCTGTAAACAATAGACCAGTTTCTTTGACCAGCATAGTTTGCAAAGTTATGGAAAAACTACTAAGGAAACATATCTCTTCATTTGGAATCCTTCAACTTTTTGTCAGTGAGGCAACATGGCTTCAGAGAACGTAGATCAACAGTAACAAACTTATTAGAATTTTATGATGAGGTAAGCCGAATCTTACAGGAAAGAGAGGGCTGGGCATATTGCATATTCCTAGACTTCCAGAGAGCGTTTGACACTGTTCCACATGGGAGACTTATTAGGAAGCTGCAAGCAATGGCTAAAATAGTTGGAAATGTCTTGGAATGAATAAAAACTTACTTAGAAGGAAGGCAACAGAGGGTTAGAGTAAGGCACTCAGTGTCTGAATGGAGAAGAGTTAGCAGTGGAGTTACACAGGGTTCAGTTTTAGGGCCACATTCGTTCCTTGTATATGTAAATGACCTACCAGAGTCTGTAAATTCATTCATGAATATGTTTGCAGATGATGCAAAGATTGTGAAGAAACTAGGAAACAAGAACAATGGTAGAGAACTTCAGGAAGATCTAGATAGTCTGCATGAGTGGTCAGAAAAGTGACTAATGAAATTTAATACTTCAAAATGTAAGGTAATGAGAATGGGCACAAGTGAAAGAAGGCCCAAGCTTGACTACTCTGTGACTGGAGTATAACTTCAAGAGACAGAAAATGAGAGAGATCTAGGAGTAAACATACTGGCAGATTTGTCTCTAGAAATACATATAAATAATGTGAGGGTAGCCTTCAGGCACATGGACAAGGAAATGTTCAGAAACACTTATGTAACCTATGTGAGGCCAAAACTTGAATATGCTGCCCCCTTTTGGAATCCGCACTTGAAAAAGCACATAGCTAAGCTTGAAAAAGTTCAAAGACATGCCACAAAACTGGTGCCAGAAATATGCAATCTCAGTTATGATGAGAGGCTGGGGGAATTAGACTTACCATCACTCGAAGCTAGAAGATTGAGGGGGGATATGGTGACAGTCTTTAAATTCATTCATGGTTATGATAGAGTGGATAGGGATCAATATTTTGATATGGCTGGATCTAGAACTAGAGGTCATAGTTTGAAACTTCATAAGAAAACTTCTTTCCAGGATGTAAGGAAATACTTTTTCAGTGTAAGAGTAGTTGATAATTGGAATTCTCTAATCGAGGAGGTAGTTAATGCTATCTCATTCTTTGGTTTTAAGGACAGGTATGATAAGTATGACTAAGTATACAATGGAACCGATCAGGAGACGGGAAGATACGAGCTTTGGTCTCTTTCCCGTAAACACAATTAGGTAAACACAATTACGTAATCACATACGTACATACACTGGAAGAGGCGTTGCAAGGGAGGGAAAGACAGGTGTATAAGCCTTGAGAGGCAGGTGCTGATGAGACTGGGGCAGGTGAGTCTGGAGAGGCAAAAGAACATGCAGCAGATGATGGTGATATTGGGGCAGGTGAGTCTATAGAGGTAGAGGCACCTGAGGTAGAGGGTACACGATCTGTTGGTTGGGGCTCTATCTCCACGAAGAATTGGCCGAGGCGAGTCTAGAAGGATGCTCTCTTCTTAATCTCCCAAATTTCCTTGTAACACCGCAGGGCATCAGTGATCACTCTCTCAACCTTAGTGTACCTGGCAACATTGGGGTCCTGACCCTCGAGTTTTGCCAACGCTTCCTCTACCAGGGTAAGCATTTCTTCCAATTCCCAGGTTGTGAATCTCTTAGGCTTGGGCTTGGTATTTCTTCATCCTCTTCAACCATCTGCTTTTCCAGTTGAATGAGGTCCTAGGCAGAAAACTCCTCGCCATGACATATCAGCAGCTCTTTTACAACATCAACCTCCACCTCCAACTTGAGCTTCTTACTCAGGGCAACTATGTTATTGGTGACAGCCTCAAAGCCTCGGAAGTCCTTCACAAAATAGGAGCACACTGTCTTCCATACACCATTCAAGTTTGTCTGCTTTACTTCCTCCAAAGCATCTGCAATATTCTTTAAAGTCTGAACAATACTGTAACGACTTCCAGAAGTCCTTGAGAGTCAAGTTCTAGTCCTTTTCATTTACCTTGACAGCCATAGCGATTGTTCTTTGGAGGCAATAGGCCTTGAAAGAGGCAATGGCGCCCGATTCATTGGCTGTAACAAGGAAGTAGTACTAGGTGGAAAGTAAACCATCTTAACATTAGGATGAAAATTATCCAAATTGAAAGGGTGACCAGAGGCATTTTACAGCAATAGCAATACTTTAAAGGGCAGACCCTTCAAGGCACAGTACCTCCCCACTTCTGGCACAAAATTGTTTCTTAACCAGTCTTCATATATCTGAAGGACTATCCAAGCCTTTTTGTTGAGTTTTGAGACGATTGGCAGCTGACCCTTCCAAAGGTCCTTGAGTGCCCTTGGGCTTCTACCAAGTAAACTAACAAGGGCTTCAGCTTACAGTCTCCAGCAGGATTAGCCCCCAAAAGCAAAGTTGGTCTCTCTTTGCTGACTCTGTGGCCTGGTGCTGTCTTTTCTTCCTTGGCGATGTACATACAACAAGGCATACGGTTCCAGAACAAGCTAGGCTCATCCACATTAAATACCTGTTTGGTATTGTAGCCCCCCTCCCTAATTATTTACGTTAACACACTGGAAAACCTTCCTACTGCTTCCTCGTCACTACTAGCAGCTTTACCTTGAACCCTTAGGCTATGCAAATTAGCACGAGCCTTAAAATGATTAAAGCAACCCCTACTGGCCACAAACTCCTCACCTGCTCTCCCGTCCCCCTTTTCTCTTTTTAAGGCTTCAGACACTACTTTAGACTTTTTCTGTATTACCATGAGGTTTTCTGGGATATGCCTTTGATTCTGGTCATCAAGCCAAAGCACTAGCAATCTCTCCATCTCAATCATATGCTTAGTAATCACAGTGGACATTATAGGAGTAGAACCTCCTATGATGTCCACTGTGATTACTAAGTATATGATTGAGATGGAGAGATTGCTAGTGCTTCGGTTTAATGACCAGAAGCGAAGGCATATCCCAGTAAGCCTCATTTTAATACAGGAGTAGACTAAATTATTGTTCAAAGCCTTGAAAAGAGAAAAGAGGGAAGGGAGTGCAGGTGAAGTTTGTGGCCAGTAGGGGTTGCTTTAATCGTATGCGATCTTTGTTTTTGATGATCGTCGCTATGATCATGCAGGCTAATCCACAAGTGCAGCCAATGTTCTCAATAAATTCTCCCTTTTTCAAGCAGTTTACTATTTCAATTTTAATTTCCATGGTAATGGCTTTTCTTTTCTTCGTAGCACTGCCATCATAACTATCGTAGTCACTGTGGCTAAAGCATAAGTGTCCACGACTCTGAGGTGTCAGGTCGAGGGTTTGTGCCCCATCACGGTCTGAAGTCAGCAAGGGCATGCACTCAGGGTAAGGAGTACATCTGCCAAAACAAGTCTTCCGCAAGAAGGCAACCATCCTAGCCCTTGGTAGAAAATGGAGTCCGTGACGTAAAACCGGAACTGCCATCATAACTATTTCCACTACACTTGGGAGACATAGCAATGTCAGCAACGAACAAAAACGAGTGAAGCGAACTAGAGATCAGATTAACACCAGGCACAATATAGCAGGCAAAAGTAAACTGAACAGTGATTCTTCTTCCTCTTCTAATGCTGCGTGACACTGTATTCTTACACGACGCTCAACAAACTATTTCACATAAAATCATATTTACGGCTATGTGTTAGGTAATTTTGTAAATAAATTTAACAAAATCCTTAAATATAACCATATTCATATATATGTATATATATATATATATATATATATATATATATATATATATATATATATATATATATATATATATATATATATATATATATATATATATATATATATATATATATATATATATATATATATATATATATATATATATATATATATATATATATATATATATATATATATATATATATATATATATATATACAGTAATCCCTCGTTTATCGCGGGGGTTCGGTTCCGGGACCGGCCACGATTGGTGAATTTCCACGAAGTAGGAACACCTTAAAAAAATTTTTTTTTTCCTTTTTTTTTTTTTTTACACTTCTTCCACGAGTACAAAGAGGATTACGATAAGAAATGATCACCATCATCATTATATATATATATATATATATATATATATATATATATATATATATATATATATATATATATATATATATATATATATATATATTATATATATATACAGTTTTCCCTTCCTTTATCGTGGTAGTTCGGTTCCGGGACCCAGCGCGAACAAGGAAAACCACAAAGTAGGATCAGCCTTTAAAAAAAAAAATAAATAAATAAATAAATAAAGATGATTATGACACCAGGACAGGCCAAAAATTATAAAATAAAACGGCCTTTATCAGGCTGTAAAGAGAAACAGAGATGGAGAGTGTAATGACCTGTCGGATGTGAAGGGATTATAAAAGATGTGGTGACTATTCCCAGAATGCCTGCTTTCACCTGGTCAATGAATAGTCTACTCTCAGGTTTTTGCAGGCTACCGTACACAAAAATATTTACTCCACCAACTTCAAATAAAGTTGGGCTAAAACTTACTGGCTTATAATTAAATATAAGACAAACTGTACGGTACTAAAGGGGAAGGGCATGAGTTACGTTTGCTTAATAGTTAGTGGAGAACTCCCACTGGTTAATAACACAAATACACTAAATAATATTAACTGAACACTGCATAAATCCAGGCTTAAATGAAAGACTCATCAATAAAATATAAAAATATATTGAAAAAAGGTTAATATTATAATGGAGCAATATTTCATCCCAAAAGAAAAGGTTAAATTTTACAAAAATAACAGAGTTCTAGCTCCAGGCACGACTGCTGGACACATCAAAATAAACAACACTTAACATCAAATTATAATTGTTCAAAATCCAAAAACTTTATGCAATATTAAAACAGAGTCACTGCTTGACAAATTCGACAGCACTAGTCCAAGGGACGAAATGGGAGGCTCATAAATTTACACGAATTTTACGAGTCTCTAACAATAGGTCATCACCTGATGCTGTCCTCAGAGCGAGTCCTCGTCCGTTCTGTAAACAAATCAGACGAGCATCACATTCTAAAATAAAAGTATATAATTTTATCATATTATACATAATTAAGGATTTCCTAAGATTTAGATTAGCTTTACAAACAAATTTCAATTATTCATGAGAAAATGATGAAATTAATGACAAAATGAATAATAGTTATAATATAGTCTCTCAATGGATATATTCATGTAGGTAGATGCACAATATTACTTATGGTATTACAATAAAACACACACAAGGTATAACTAATGAAACTGTGGGTGATAGACAGATCACCACACTCTCCCCCCAAAATGGGTTGGAAGCTAAATAAATCACATGTACAAACATAATAAAGCATAGAACAAAAACAGAAAATTCAAAGGCATAATTGACAACCTATCCTACTCCAACTGAGTTGAAGGGTCTAACAAATCTGACTCTTTCCTCTGGTAAAAGAGGGAGAACTGGTTGAGAGATCGTCTTGCCAACTGCCTTTTTGCACAAAATACATGGTTTTAATATTTTCTTCACAATAACTCTACCTTTAGAGATCCAAAACTGCTTCCTAAGTCCTGACAACATTTGTCCTAATCCATAATGATGATGTTGAATATGATACACCCAATTAATGGCAACTTCACTGTCACACCATATAGTGCAACCTTTGAATGCTAATTTCTCATTAGACAAGAGTGTCTGAGCCAATGCTGAGGCTAAAGTAAGTGAGAGTAACTCTAACTTAGGAATGGTGAGTGGAGGATTTGGTGATACTTTTACTTTACTCATAATGATATCACTAGATTTGCTTCTTAAGTCCACAGCATATGCAACTAATCCATAAGCTACTTTAGATGAATCACAAAATATGTGCAAATCTGATACACCAGGGACAATTACAAATCTAGGATATTGAATGGTTGACATCTGATTCAAATCTCTGCAAATAACTGAAAATTCTTGTACTAAAGGTTCTGGCAAAGGTTCATCCCAAGAACACTTACTTCTCCATAATTTTGAAATGAACAACTTTCCCTTGATCAAGAGTGGTGATAACAATCCTAAAGGATAAAATACACTAGCAATTACAGATACAACTGATCTCTTGGTGATTTGATGATGCACACACTCCTCCTTGCACACTTTCTTATTGGAGTACAATTTAATTTCATCGTTTACAACATTCCAAGAAATTCCTAAAACATTTACATTATTCAGATCCAATTGGTCATGATTAACACCTACTTCATCATTAAATTTTACATCATTGCTCACCCAACCTTGTAATGGCATAGAGGCTTCTGCTAAAATAGAATTTACTATGGGATACTCTGTTTTTAACTGTTCAGAGTCTGAATAGGTACAAACAAAGTTATCTACATAGAAATGAGAGATCAGAGACTTAGTTACTGGATGTGAATGTGTCTCCAAATGATATGTGAGTGTTTTCTGAAGCAAAAAGGGAGATGATGTTGTACCAAAGAGTACTACTTTAAATCTATAGGTAACTACCTTCTGAAGTGTTTCATTCTCGAACCACAAGAATCTACAGAAATCTCTGCAGTTTGGCAAAATACCTATACGTAAGAAGGCTTTGGAAATGTCTGATACAGCAGCTACAGGGTTAGTACAAAATTCAATGAGTGAATCAACAAGTTTATGGGTTAGGCTTGGGTCTGTTAGTAAACATTCATTCAGACTCTTTGATTGTGAATTAGCTCTACTAGAAGCATTAAACACTACTCTAATAGGAGTGGTAGGAGAATTCTTGTAGACTGGATGATGAGGCAAGTAATGAGTCAGTCCGTCTGTAACTGAAGGGTTATCAATTTTCTCAATGAATCCCAATTCAATGTACTCATTAAAAATCTCTGAGTATTGGCCATAAAGTTCCGGACGAGTTGCAAAGGATTTAGCTAGTGACATGAGCTGACCATAAGCTCTTCTATAGTTAGTTGCTGGTCTCTCAGTGCCCTTAAAGGGTAATTCCACAAGATACTGATTGTCCGCCTTCTGGCAAGTGGACTCAAAATGACTCACTGATTGTACTTCCTCAGGTGTTAAAGTTTCATTCTTAATACCAATAACATCTAAATTCCAAAGGTTCTGAACTTCGGACTCAAGGGTTTGTACTCCTACACGAGCACAAAGCACATGTTGCCCATTAACTGTGTTAACTGACTGAGAACTAATTGCCCACTTTGGCATAGGTCCAAAGATAATCGAACCTGCTGGACTAGACAAAAGTGTAATTCCAGAATAGAAAGTATGGTTGGTCACAAATCTAGAATAGTAATCTGCACCAATTACCATACTTATGTCACTGATCACATCAGACTCAACGTTAGGATCTGCCAGTTTGATCCCCTTTTTTGTGAGTGTTTCTGCAACACTAGCAATGCCAGGTACATATAACGTAGTGTTAACCTTATCATAGACGACAGCATAAATCGGAATACGTTGTGTACCAATGCGTACTACAACACGAACGACGTCACACAAAATGTTTTCGGCTTGATTACCAAATGAAGTCAGTTTAAGTGAGATACGAAACACTGGATTTAGTTTAAGGCGCTTTACTACTGCAGAATGAATGAAAGACCGTTGAGCGCCAGTATCTAAAAACATCCTAACTGTTTCACGTACCCCAGCACCAGAAATCTTAACAATTGCTGTAGGAAGTGCTACTGAAGGAAGTGGAACATTATTAGTCTGGACGTCTGTTTGAACAGAATTAGCAACACTGTCATCTCTTCCTGACAGGATTCTAAACTTATCATCCACTACTACTTGATTAGTGGGAATGTTACTGTTAAGGTTAGTTCCATTATTAATAACTGTTGGGGCATTAGATGCAACTGACACTTGATTAACTGCAGTACTACGGTTGGTTAGTTTCATGCAGAGGAAGGTATGATGTTTGCCATTACAATTTCTACACTCAGCCGTCTCTCTACACTGTAAGGCTCTATGGCCTTTCTGCATACACACGAAACATAGTTCTAACTCTCTAACTCTGTTCTTCCTGGCTTCATGAGTTGCGTAATTAGAACAAAACTTAGTATTATGAATATTCTTACAAAAGAGACAAGGTTTGTTCCAAGTACTTGAATTGCTAGGTGACGAGTTAGACTTATTTTGAGTCTGGGACTCAACTACTTGTTTAGGTACTGTACTAAACCTATGATTAGAATTTGTACTAGAATTCTGACTAGTTACTACTTTAGTTTTGGAATGTGCATCAGAATGTGAACCTTGCTTATTCCTAGACTGATCAGAGAGAATACGAGAACATTCCATGACCTTGATAAGGTGTCCAATACCATCCTTCAATTGTGTAATAGTCAAAGTATAAGTACTGTACTTATTAAAAAGGTACTCTAAAGTTTTAGGACTAAGTTTCTTAGCAATTATGTCTTTTATTAGGTAGTCATCACAAGGTACTTGGGTTACACCCTCTATTTGCATCAACAAACGTTGAAATGTTAAGTGAAATTCAGTCAACTCAGTTAAATTATGTTCAGGGGGTTTCATGTCCATCAAATCTAAATGTAATTGTTGCAACAAAAGGTCATTGTCGGCAAAGCTTTTTCTTAACAAACTTAATGCTATACTGTAATTACTACTAGTTATGGGAAGACCTTCAATGGTTCTATAAGCTTTACCTCTCAAATAAGATCTGAGCATGCTAAATTTCAATACTGGGTCAATGTCTTGCCGATTATCAATTAAACTACTAAAGGAATCCCAAAAGCAATTCCACTGACTCAACTGACCATCAAATTCAGGAATCTTAATCTCAGGCAACTTAGGGTGTGGAAGGGGTCTAGCAGGTACTACTGTCTGACTAGAAGCTTGACTAGTTGTAGCTTGTGCTTGACTACCAAAGGACAAATGATCATCTATAGCTGTCTTAATTTGTATGAGCACTTTATAGGCATTACGTTTCAGAGTTCTGTGCTCTCTAGAAACTTGGCTAAGCTGGGTACTATCAATAGCATCTTGACTAGCTGTCCATTGTACATCAATGGACTCGTACAACTTTGTAAGTTCTCCTTCTGAAAACTGTAACGACCGTAAGGATGGTGGAGGAGATGCTTTAAGGTCATATTCTATAGAACTGAACATATCTGTCAGATCATCGGTTACAACCTTGTAAAGTTCAAACGCTTTACTTTCATCAATTGATGGTAAAGACATCTTGCTGGATTAATCTTTACCTTATACAAATCACAATAATTTTGGCTAGGTGGCCAAACTAAACTAATACCAAAATTCACTAGGATTATAATATTTATATCCTAGGTACACTTTATTACACACGCATGTATTCAAATAGCTAATCTAAACCTTCCCTTGGACTAAAGAATTCGACATCAGCAGTGTTATCACAAAAAATATGCCATGGATTTATGCGCAGTGTTTTAATATCAAAGTTCAAAAACAATACCAAAGGTAGCCTATTCCAAATTCCATTCGGTAAATGTAGTAAAGTATGCTAGCTAGGCTAGGCACCATATCCGGTTCGAAGGACCAGAAAAAACTAGAATATGTGGTGACTATTCCCAGAATGCCTGCTTTCACCTGGTCAATGAATAGTCTACTCTCAGGTTTTTGCAGGCTACCGTACACAAAAATACTTACTCCACCAACTTCAAATAAAGTTGGGCTAAAACTTACTGGCTTATAATTAAATATAAGACAAACTGTACGGTACTAAAGGGGAAGGGCATGAGTTACGTTTGCTTGATAGTTAGTGGAGAACTCCCACTGGTTAATAACACAAATACACTAAATAATATTAACTGAACACTGCATAAATCCAGGCTTAAATGAAAGACTCATCAATAAAATATAAAAATATATTGAAAAAAGGTTAATATTATAATGGAGCAATATTTCATCCCAAAAGAAAAGGTTAAATTTTACAAAAATAACAGAGTTCTAGCTCCAGGCACAACTGCTGGACACATCAAAATAAACAACACTTAACATCAAATTATAATTGTTCAAAATCCAAAAACTTTATGCAATATTAAAACAGAGTCACTGCTTGACAAATTCGACAGCACTAGTCCAAGGGGCGAAATGGGAGGCTCATAAATTTACACGAATTTTACGAGTCTCTAACAATAGGTCATCACCTGATGCTGTCCTCAGAGCGAGTCCTCGTCCGTTCTGTAAACAAATCAGACGAGCATCACATTCTAAAATAAAAGTATATAATTTTATCATATTATACATAATTAAGGATTTCCTAAGATTTAGATTAGCTTTACAAACAAATTTCAATTATTCATGAGAAAATGATGAAATTAATGACAAAATGAATAATAGTTATAATATAGTCTCTCAATGAATATATTCATGTAGGTAGATGCACAATATTACTTATGGTATTACAATAAAACACACACAAGGTATAACTAATGAAACTGTGGGTGATAGACAGATCACCACACTCTCCCCCCAAAATGGGTAGGAAGCTAAATAAATCACATGTACAAACATAATAAAGCATAGAACAAAAACAGAAAATTCAAAGGCATAATTGACAACCTATCCTACTCCAACTGAGTTGAAGGGTCTAACAAATCTGACTCTTTCCTCTGGTAAAAGAGGGAGAACTGGTTGAGAGATCGTCTTGCCAACTGCCTTTTTGCACAAAATACATGGTTTTAATATTTTCTTCACAATAACTCTACCTTTAGAGATCCAAAACTGCTTCCTAAGTCCTGACAACATTTGTCCTAATCCATAATGATGATGTTGAATATGATACACCCAATTAATGGCAACTTCACTGTCACACCATATAGTGCAACCTTTGAATGCTAATTTCTCATTAGACAGGAGTGTCTGAGCCAATGCTGAGGCTAAAGTAAGTGAGAGTAACTCTAACTTAGGAATGGTGAGTGGAGGATTTGGTGATACTTTTACTTTACTCATAATGATATCACTAGATTTGCTTCTTAAGTCCACAGCATATGCAACTAATCCATAAGCTACTTTAGATGAATCACAAAATATGTGCAAATCTGATACACCAGGGACAATTACAAATCTAGGATATTGAATGGTTGACATCTGATTCAAATCTCTGCAAATAACTGAAAATTCTTGTACTAAAGGTTCTGGCAAAGGTTCATCCCAAGAACACTTACTTCTCCATAATTTTGAAATGAACAACTTTCCCTTGATCAAGAGTGGTGATAACAATCCTAAAGGATAAAATACACTAGCAATTACAGATACAACTGATCTCTTGGTGATTTGATGATGCACACACTCCTCCTTGCACACTTTCTTATTGGAGTACAATTTAATTTCATCGTTTACAACATTCCAAGAAATTCCTAAAACATTTACATTATTCAGATCCAATTGGTCATGATTAACACCTACTTCATCATTAAATTTTACATCATTGCTCACCCAACCTTGTAATGGCATAGAGGCTTCTGCTAAAATAGAATTTACTATGGGATACTCTGTTTTTAACTGTTCAGAGTCTGAATAGGTACAAACAAAGTTATCTACATAGAAATGAGAGATCAGAGACTTAGTTACTGGATGTGAATGTGTCTCCAAATGATATGTGAGTGTTTTCTGAAGCAAAAAGGGAGATGATGTTGTACCAAAGAGTACTACTTTAAATCTATAGGTAACTACCTTCTGAAGTGTTTCATTCTCGAACCACAAGAATCTACAGAAATCTCTGCAGTTTGGCAAAATACCTATACGTAAGAAGGCTTTGGAAATGTCTGATACAGCAGCTACAGGGTTAGTACAAAATTCAATGAGTGAATCAACAAGTTTATGGGTTAGGCTTGGGTCTGTTAGTAAACATTCATTCAGACTCTTTGATTGTGAATTAGCTCTACTAGAAGCATTAAACACTACTCTAATAGGAGTGGTAGGAGAATTCTTGTAGACTGGATGATGAGGCAAGTAATGAGTCAGTCCGTCTGTAACTGAAGGGTTATCAATTTTCTCAATGAATCCCAATTCAATGTACTCATTAAAAATCTCTGAGTATTGGCCATAAAGTTCCGGACGAGTTGCAAAGGATTTAGCTAGTGACATGAGCTGACCATAAGCTCTTCTATAGTTAGTTGCTGGTCTCTCAGTGCCCTTAAAGGGTAATTCCACAAGATACTGATTGTCCGCCTTCTGGCAAGTGGACTCAAAATGACTCACTGATTGTACTTCCTCAGGTGTTAAAGTTTCATTCTTAATACCAATAACATCTAAATTCCAAAGGTTCTGAACTTCGGACTCAAGGGTTTGTACTCCTACACGAGCACAAAGCACATGTTGCCCATTAACTGTGTTAACTGACTGAGAACTAATTGCCCACTTTGGCATAGGTCCAAAGATAATCGAACCTGCTGGACTAGACAAAAGTGTAATTCCAGAATAGAAAGTATGGTTGGTCACAAATCTAGAATAGTAATCTGCACCAATTACCATACTTATGTCACTGATCACATCAGACTCAACGTTAGGATCTGCCAGTTTGATCCCCTTTTTTGTGAGTGTTTCTGCAACACTAGCAATGCCAGGTACATATAACGTAGTGTTAACCTTATCATAGACGACAGCATAAATCGGAATACGTTGTGTACCAATGCGTACTACAACACGAACGACGTCACACAAAATGTTTTCGGCTTGATTACCAAATGAAGTCAGTTTAAGTGAGATACGAAACACTGGATTTAGTTTAAGGCGCTTTACTACTGCAGAATGAATGAAAGACCGTTGAGCGCCAGTATCTAAAAACATCCTAACTGTTTCACGTACCCCAGCACCAGAAATCTTAACAATTGCTGTAGGAAGTGCTACTGAAGGAAGTGGAACATTATTAGTCTGGACGTCTGTTTGAACAGAATTAGCAACACTGTCATCTCTTCCTGACAGGATTCTAAACTTATCATCCACTACTACTTGATTAGTGGGAATGTTACTGTTAAGGTTAGTTCCATTATTAATAACTGTTGGGGCATTAGATGCAACTGACACTTGATTAACTGCAGTACTACGGTTGGTTAGTTTCATGCAGAGGAAGGTATGATGTTTGCCATTACAATTTCTACACTCAGCCGTCTCTCTACACTGTAAGGCTCTATGGCATTTCTGCATACACACGAAACATAGTTCTAACTCTCTAACTCTGTTCTTCCTGGCTTCATGAGTTGCGTAATTAGAACAAAACTTAGTATTATGAATATTCTTACAAAAGAGACAAGGTTTGTTCCAAGTACTTGAATTGCTAGGTGACGAGTTAGACTTATTTTGAGTCTGGGACTCAACTACTTGTTTAGGTACTGTACTAAACCTATGATTAGAATTTGTACTAGAATTCTGACTAGTTACTACTTTAGTTTTGGAATGTGCATCAGAATGTGAACCTTGCTTATTCCTAGACTGATCAGAGAGAATACGAGAACATTCCATGACCTTGATAAGGTGTCCAATACCATCCTTCAATTGTGTAATAGTCAAAGTATAAGTACTGTACTTATTAAAAAGGTACTCTAAAGTTTTAGGACTAAGTTTCTTAGCAATTATGTCTTTTATTAGGTAGTCATCACAAGGTACTTGGGTTACACCCTCTATTTGCATCAACAAACGTTGAAATGTTAAGTGAAATTCAGTCAACTCAGTTAAATTATGTTCAGGGGGTTTCATGTCCATCAAATCTAAATGTAATTGTTGCAACAAAAGGTCATTGTCGGCAAAGCTTTTTCTTAACAAACTTAATGCTATACTGTAATTACTACTAGTTATGGGAAGACCTTCAATGGTTCTATAAGCTTTACCTCTCAAATAAGATCTGAGCATGCTAAATTTCAATACTGGGTCAATGTCTTGCCGATTATCAATTAAACTACTAAAGGAATCCCAAAAGCAATTCCACTGACTCAACTGACCATCAAATTCAGGAATCTTAATCTCAGGCAACTTAGGGTGTGGAAGGGGTCTAGCAGGTACTACTGTCTGACTAGAAGCTTGACTAGTTGTAGCTTGTGCTTGACTACCAAAGGACAAATGATCATCTATAGCTGTCTTAATTTGTATGAGCACTTTATAGGCATTACGTTTCAGAGTTCTGTGCTCTCTAGAAACTTGGCTAAGCTGGGTACTATCAATAGCATCTTGACTAGCTGTCCATTGTACATCAATGGACTCGTACAACTTTGTAAGTTCTCCTTCTGAAAACTGTAACGACCGTAAGGATGGTGGAGGAGACGCTTTAAGGTCATGTTCTATAGAACTGAGCATATCTGTCAGATCATCGGTTACAACCTTGTAAAGTTCAAACGCTTTACTTTCATCAATTGATGGTAAAGACATCTTGCTGGATTAATCTTTACCTTATACAAATCACAATAATTTTGGCTAGGTGGCCAAACTAAACTAATACCAAAATTCACTAGGATTATAATATTTATATCCTAGGTACACTTTATTACACACGCATGTATTCAAATAGCTAATCTAAACCTTCCCTTGGACTAAAGAATTCGACATCAGCAGTGTTATCACAAAAAATATGCCATGGATTTATGCGCAGTGTTTTAATATCAAAGTTCAAAAACAATACCAAAGGTAGCCTATTCCAAATTCCATTCGGTAAATGTAGTAAAGTATGCTAGCTAGGCT
>JAXCGZ010015177.1:0-82500 GCA_037179515.1 Halocaridina rubra | reverse complement strand
AATTCCCTCAGCCTCTCATCATAACTGAGATTGCGTATTTCTGGCACCAGTTTCGTGGCATGTCTTTGAACTTTTTCAAGCTTAGCTATGTGCTTTTTCAAGTGCGGATTCCAAAAGGGGGCTGCATATTCGAGTTTGGGCCTCACATAGGTTACATAAATATTTCTGAACATTTCCTTGTCCATGTGCCTGAAGGCTACCCTTACATTTGATAAGAATGCATATGCTGCCCTTACTATGCCATTTATATGTATTTCTGGAGACAAATCTGCTTGTATGTTTACTACCAGATCTCTCTCATTTTCTGTCTCTTGAAGTTGTTCTCCAGCCACCGAGTAGTCAAGCTTGGGCCTTCTTGCACTTGTACCCATTCTCATTACCTTACATTTTGAAGTATTGAATTTCATTAGCCACTTTTCTGACCACTCATGCAGATTATTTAGATCCTCCTGAAGTTCTCTACCATTGTTCTCGTTTTTTACTTTCTGACACAGAAGTAGCAAAACGTTTGCCGATAGAGGTTCATTCTCCCGCATCCTACTCCTCTTCTACCACTTAATGCGATCAGATATTATGAAGAAAATTGAAAAAAATGCATTAAGAACAAACAGCAAAACATATTTTCAATATAATATCATCAGGGAAATAGAGTGTGAGGGTGCATCAGCTGATACAGAAGTAGCAATACGTTTGCCGATAGAGATTCGTACTCCTGCATCCTCCTCCTCTTCTACCGCTTAATGCGTTTGAATATTATGAAGAAAATTGAAAAAAGCTTAAAGACCAAACAGCAAACATACTTTCGATAGAATTTCGTCAGGGAAATAGCGTTCGAGGTTGCATCAGCTGATACGGATTTGTCACAAAATGTATGCATCCTCGTCCTCACCGCCACCATCAGTGTTGCCAGAATAGATGAATGAGAGATATACATACATACATACATATACTGAGGCTGTTTCCCCCTTAAATTGGGGGGTAGCCGACGTCAAGAAAGGAAAGTTTGGGGAGAAGTTATTCTCCCCTCTACTCCCCCTCTTCGTTGACACCTCGCAGGAGGTTGATACAAGGGGGGGGATTCCCAGTCCCCCCGCCCCGTCCACTTTTAGTCGCCTTTTACGACACGCAGGGAATACGGTGAGGCTATTCTTTGATATTGTGCCCGCCCCACAGGGCACAAATATAAAAGGCCCCATGTGCTCCTTATTATCGTCTCCAACCAACCGCTCAATGGCAAAGCCCCTGCTGGGCTAAGGATGATGATGGGATGGCCAAGAGTGCGCCGCCGCGCCCTCGTGTGGGAAACCTCTAGGGTTTTGCGGGAGTAATCGGCCGCCGCTGCCTGTCTACTACAGCAGCAAGATTTTTGGCAGGCCTTTGGCCCTCCCGACTTCTAGGTCTGGCTTCAGGGAACGCGCCACCAACGAGATTTTGGCGGGACGAACTCCCCAATACGCTCCCAAGCAGACTAGGGAGATGGATGACTAGATGACACTCGTCTTGGAGTGGCCACAGCACTTGGGAGTGCCATCGCCGCAATGTGCGTTCAACTACACTTAAGATGATAAATATAAAAAATATACATGTAAGCTGGTAAGTTATTTCAAGAACCTTAAAGATGAAGTACATTTTTATTTAAATTACAGTACTACCATCTTGTAATTAATATATATCTTAATATGTACCATACATTTGAAAATAAAAACATCTGCTTTATCTGGCAACACTGGCCACCATGCACGTCCAAGTGTAATCCTATTGCCAATGGCATAATAGAGTGCATTAATTTGTTTACTGTACAGTAAAGCTGTATATCTTTTATACCAGGGGTGTGCAACCTGCGGCCCAAGGGCCGCATGCGGCCCTCAAAGGCTTTCATTGCGGCCCTTTCTCCTAAAAATAAATAAGCTATAGTGCGGCCTTCAGAGAGAGAGAGAGAGAGAGAGAGAGAGAGAGCACCTCGAACTGAATATTCCAACAACTTTTTTTTCTCTCTCTCTCTCTCTCTCTCTCTCTCTCTCTCTCTCTCTCTCACTCTCTATCTCTCTCTCTCTCTCTCTCTCTCTTGTGTTTTCATCAACAACCCTTCCTCAATAACCGATGGTACGAGGGGTCATCGTTATCAGTAACCCCTTTTAAGATCATTGTAAACACCGAAACGATCATTATTTTTAAGGTTGGATGTTTACACTTTTTACACTCTCTGCTATGCTTTGCAGTACAGCCGTACAGGAATTAATATAGTTCTCAGTTTATCTCAGACTCAAGTGGTGAAATCAGTGTGCTTCATTTGTTGTGGTTGATTTGTGATTACCGGTATTCTAAGTCTAACTCTAACTAAGTTGTTTATGTTGCAGTTTTGTGATTGGCTTTAGAAAACTTGCAAGCAAAACATTTTGAGAATTATATATTTCTGCTGAAATTTGGTACTAATTATATTGCAATCTATTACATTATTCTTAATTAAAGCCTTTAATTAAGAAAAATGTAATAGATTGCAATATAATTAATACCACATTTTCAGCAGAAATATATAATTCTCAAAATGTTTTGCTTGCAAGTTTTTTAAAGCCAATCACAAAACTGCAACATAAACAACTTAATTATAGTTAGTCTTTAATTTAAAGTTAACTTTTTCCTATTATATATTTTACTCAGCAGGAGAGATCTTATTGCACTAATAATGGCTTCTACGAGTCACAAATCAGAAACCAAAACCCAGCCCAGTTTCCTACACTGAAAAACCATGATACTAGCAACCCTCAGTATCGGAAGTATGGTGACAAATTGGCAGTCTTACGAGAGGAATTTTCAGAAAGATTTGGTGACCTCAAGAAACATTCACAAGCCATTGAAGTCTTTGCTTCTCCTTTTTCTGTGGATGTGACAGCAATTCCCGAGGACATACAGATGGAAATAATTGAACTACAGTGCAATGATGAACTAAGAAAGAAGGTTGATGATAGTTCAGTATACCAGTTTTATAAGAAGCATGTATCAGTAACAGTGTATCCAAAACTCTCTGCTCATGCAAGGAAAATGATGGCAGTGTTTGGTAGCACATATGTATGTGAGCAGCTTTTTTCAAAAATGAATCTAGTTAAAAGCAAGCATAGGTCTTTACTTACTGATGAACATTTGGAATGTACCCTGCGTGTAGCCACATCATCCATACAGCCTGATATTGATGAGTTGGTGTCCCAAATGCAACATCAACCATCTCACTAGCGTAGCCTTTCATTTGCACATTAATGATTAGGAAAATGTCTGTGTTTGATAATTCTTATGTTAATGATCCCAGTTAACCAATAATAAGTAATTATTTATGTTTGTACATTATAATAATAAGGTACGGTAGCCTTTCATTTGCTCATTTATAGTAAGGAAAATACTTTTGTTTCAGACAATTCTTATTTTTGTTATCCCAATTTAAATATAATCAGTAACAAACTAATTATCTATCTTTATTAGTATAATCTCACATAATGTGTCTTCGATCGTAGTAAATAGCATGAAATAGTAAGGTTATGTGGCCCTCCATACCAACAGAGTCGTGACTAGTGGCTCTTTGGGAAAAAAGGTTGCACACCCCTTTTATACTGTACACTATTTGCATGTTAATATAATAACTACAGGTTTTTCTGCTTTGCTATGTACTTATAAAATATGTTTTACTTATCTTTTATCTTGGTTTAGTGTGTCTAGCCACCATTCACATCCCTGTGTAAGCCTGTTGCCAACGGCATGATAGAGTGCATTAATTTGTTTACTGTACAGTAAATCTGTGCATCTTTTATACCGTACACTATTTGCATATTAATATAAATAACTACAGGTTTTTCTGCATTGTTATGTACTGCACTTATAAAATATGTTTTACTTATGTTATATTTTTGGTATAGTGTGATTACCTAATTGTGATTACCTAATTGTGTTTACGGGAAAGAGCCCAAAGCTCGTATCTTCCCGTCTCTTGATCGGTTCCATTTTAGACTTAGTGATACTTATCATACCTGTCCTTAAAACTATGGATTGAGATAGCATTAACTACCTCCTCGCTTAGCCAATTCCAATTATCAACTACTCTTACACTGAAAAAGTATTTCCTTACATCCTGCAAAGAAGTTTTCTTACGAAGCTTCAAACTATGACCTCTAATTCTAGAGCCAGCCATATCGAACTATCGATCCCTATCCACTCTATCATAACCATGAAGGAATTTAAAGACTGTCACCATATCCCCCCTTACTCTTCTAGCTTCGAGTGATGGTAAGTCTAATTCCCTCAGCCTCTCATCATAACTGAGATTGCGTATTTCTGGCACCAGTTTCGTGGCATGTCTTTGAACTTTTTCAAGCTTAGCTATGTGCTTCTTCAAGTGCGGATTCCAAAAGGGGGCTGCATATTCGAGTTTTGGCCTCACATAGGTTACATAAATATTTCTGAACATTTCCTTGTCCATGTGCCTGAAGGCTACCCTTACATTTGATAAGAATGCATATGCTGCCCTTACTATGCCATTTATATGTATTTCTGGAGACAAATCTGCCAGTATGTTTACTCCTAGATCTCTCTCATTTTCTGTCTCTTGAAGTTGTACTCCAGCCACTGAGTAGTCAAGCTTGGGCCTTCTTGCACTTGTACCCATTCTCATTACCTTACATTTTGACGTATTGAATTTCATTAGCCACTTTTCTGACCACTCATGCAGATTATTTAGATCCTCCTGAAGTTCTCTACCATTGTTCTCGTTTTTTACTTTCTTCACAATCTTTGCATCATCTGCAAACATATTCATGAATGAATTTACAGACTCTGGTAGGTCATTTACATATACAAGGAACAAAAGTGGCCCTAAAACTGAACCCTGTGGAACTCCACTACTAACTCTTCTCCATTCAGACACTGAGTGTCTTACTCTTACCCTCTGTTCCCTTCCTTCTAAGTAAGTTTTTATCCATTCCAAAATATTTCCACCTATTCTAGCCATTGATTGCAGCTTCCTAATAAGTCTCCCATGTGGAACAGTGTCAAACGCTTTCTGGAAGTCTAGGAATATGAAATCTGCCCAGCCCTCTCTTTCCTGTAAGATTTGGCTTACCTCATCATAAAATTCTAATAAGTTTGTTACTGTTGATCTACCTTCTCTGAAGCCATGTTGCCTCACTGACAAAAAGTTGAAGGATTCTAAGTGAAGAGAGATATGTTTCCTTAGTAGTTTCTCCATAACTTTGCAAACTATGCTGGTCAAGGAAACTGGTCTATAGTTCAGAGCCGTATCCCTCCTTCCCTTTTTGAAGATAGGTATCACATTTGCTTGTTTCCAGCATCTTGGAATCTCCCCCGACTCCAGTGACTCCTTAAATATGATACTTAGTGCCACTGATATTGTGTTTGCGCATTTTTTAAGCACATGAGGGGATATGTCATCGGGACCTGTAGCTTTATGAACATCTAAATCCATCAGCGCTTTGCATACCTCTGTGGCTGTAAGGTTGATGTTCTCTAATACCGGCCCTTGAGCTTCTATCACTGCAATCTGAGGGGGTGGGGGTATTTTCTACTGTAAATACTGACTGAAACTCTTTGTTCAATTCTTTGCAGATCTCTTCATCCGTCTCAGTAATGCTTCCATCCGCTCTCTTTAGCCTTAAAACCTGTTCTTTTACCTTCAGTTTTCCTCTGATAAAGCTGTGGAAAAGCTTGGGATTTTCTTTAGCCTTCCTGGTGATGTCCCTCTCATAATCTCTCTCTGCCTCTCTCCTTTTACTTAGGTAGTCATTTCTTGCTCTTTTGTAGGTTTGCCAGGCATTTATGTTTTTTCTCCTCCTATACCTTTTCCAGCATTTGTCTCTCCACTCCTTAGCTCTTTTACACCCATTATCGAACCATTTCTCTCTGGCATGAATTACACCTACTTTGGTGACAGGTATGCAGCAATCTACTATCTTCCCATATTTCTCACAAAAGATGTCATACATTTCTTGTACAGATTTGTTGTAAGATAAGGTTCTCCAGTCAATAACTGCAAAAAGCTCATTCATTTTGATGTAGTCTCCTTTCGGATAGTTCCTCCTCATGTCCTCAGTGCCTCTACTCTCAGGAAGAATATCTTCAATGATATACGTGTCTATGGATGGTTGTGGAATGAGCTATCCCTTTATCATTGTTTCCTATGAAAAATGACTCGTTTTTTCACGCGATTTTCATTTACCCGTCACTTCTGAGAACCTATCTTCGAGTTATTCTAAGAACTAGGTGTATATGTAAATGACCTACCAGAGTCAGTAAATTCATTCATGAATATGTTTGCAGATGGTGCAAAGATTGTGTAAAAAGTAAGAAACGAGAACAATGGTAGAGAACTTTTAGAAGATCTAAATAGTCTGGATGAGTGATCAGAAAAATGGCTAATGAAACTCAGTACTTCAAAATGTAAAGTAATGAGAATGGGTACAAGTGCAAGAAAGCCCACACTTGACTACTCAGTGGCAGGAGTAGAACTTCAAGAGACAGAGAATAAGAAATATCTAGGAGTAAACTCACTGGCCAATTTATCCGCATAAATGCATACAAATGGAATAGTAAGGGCAGCATATGCTTTCATAGCATATGTAAGGGTAGCCTTTAGGCACATGGACGAGGATATGTTTAGAAATATTTATGTTACCTATGTGAGGCCAAAGATTGAATATGCAACCCCCTTTTGGAATCCGCATTTGTATAAGCACATAGTTAAGCTGGAAAAAGCTCAAAGACATGCCACGAAACTGGTGCCAGAAATATATAATCTCAGTTATGATGAGAGGCTGAGGGAATTAGACTTACCATCACTTGAAGCTAGAAGACTGATTAGGATATGGTGACGGTTTTAAAATTCCTTTATGGTTATGTCAGAGTGGATAGGGATTGATATTTTTATATGTCTGGCACTAGAGCTAGAGGCCATGCTTTGAAGCTTCGTAAGAAAACTTCTTTGTAGGATGTAAGGAAGTAATTTTTCAGTGTAAGAGTAGTTGATAATTGCAATTCGCTAAGCGAGGAGGTAGTTAATGCTAACTTAATCCATAGTTTTACGGACAAGTATGATAAGTATCAATAAGTACAAAATGGAACAGACCAGGAGAAGGGAAGTTACGAGCTAGGGGCTATTTCCTATAAGCACATAAGGACATAAACAGTGTCACAGTTTTTCCTAAGGGTTTCAGAATACTAAGGGTTGAAAGATCTGAGAGGACTGGTGGAGGGATAGCACTGCTCATAAGTGAAAGGATTCAAGTCGAAGAAATAAACTTGGCTATAGAAAGTGAGTTCAAGGAATTTCTTGTTGCTCGCATAAATACTGGGTCAGAGAGCATTATAATAACTGTTGTATACAACCCACCAAGGAACCAAAATAGGCTTGAAGTTTATGAGGAAAGTCATATAGGTACTATTGAAGTCATAAACTCAGTTGTTAACATGGCACGGGAAAAAAAATGTAGGATTTTGATTATGGGAGACTTTAATCATAAAGAGATAGATTGGATAAATCTTGACCCACACAGTGGTGAGGACTCATTCGGGGCAAGATTCCTAGATTGCGTGCAAGGGAATTTCCTACACCAACATGTAATGGAACCAACAAGGGCCAGGGGTGGGGATGAGCCATCACTACTTGATCTAGTGTTCACAGATAATGTGTTGGATATTGAAAAAATTGAGTATGAACCACCAATTGGAAAGAGTGACCACTGTGTGTTGTTGATGGAGTATATCATTGAAGATATTCTTCCTGAAAGTAGAGGCACCGAGGACATGAGGAGGAACTATCGGAAAGGAGATTACATCAAAATGAATGAGCTTTTTGCAGTTATTGACTGGAGAACCTTATTTTACAACAAATCTGTACAAGAAATGTATGACATCTTTTGTGAGAAATATGGGAAGATAGTAGATTGCTGCATACCTGTCACCAAAGTAGGTGTAATTCATGCCAGAGAGAAATGGTTCGATAATGGGTGTAAAAGAGCTAAGGAGTGGAGAGACAAATGCTGGAAAAGGTATAGGAGGAGAAAAAACATAAATGCCTGGCAAACCTACAAAAGAGCAAGAAATGACTACCTAAGTAAAAGGAGAGAGGCAGAGAGACACTATGAGAGGGACATCACCAGGAAGGCTAAAGAAAATCCCAAGCTTTTCCACAGCTTTATCAGAGGAAAACTGAATGTAAAAGAGCAGGTTTTAAGGCTAAAGA
The DNA here is from genome assembly GCA_037179515.1 of Halocaridina rubra. Lineage (NCBI taxonomy): Eukaryota > Metazoa > Arthropoda > Malacostraca > Decapoda > Atyidae > Halocaridina > Halocaridina rubra. Next base: position 74,264 of record JAXCGZ010015177.1, on the reverse strand, counting down.
GAGAGGATGGAAGCATCACTGAGACGGATGAAGAGATCTGCAAAGAATTGAACAAAGAGTTTCAATCAGTATTTACAGTAGAAAATACCCCCACCCCCTCAGATTGCAGTGATAGAAGCTCAAGGGCCGGTATTAGAGAACATCAACCTTACAGCCACAGAGGTATGCAAAGCGCTGATGGATTTAGATGTTCATAAAGCTACAGGTCCCGATGACATATCCCCTCATGTGCTTAAAAAATGCACAAACACAATATCAGTGGCACTAAGTATCATATTTAAGGAGTCACTGGAGTCGGGGGAGATTCCAAGATGCTGGAAACAAGCAAATGTGATACCTATCTTCAAAAAGGGAAGGAGGGATACGGCTCTGAACTATAGACCAGTTTCCTTGACCAGCATAGTTTGCAAAGTTATGGAGAAACTACTAAGGAAACATATCTCTCTTCACTTAGAATCCTTCAACTTTTCGTCAGTGAGGCAACATGGCTTCAGAGAAGGTAGATCAACAGTAACAAACTTATTAGAATTTTATGATGAGGTAAGCCAAATCTTACAGGAAAGAGAGGGCTGGACAGATTGCATATTCCTAGACTTCCAGAAAGCGTTTGACACTGTTCCACATGGGAGACTTATTAGGAAGCTGCAATCAATGGCTAGAATAGGTGGAAATGTTTTGGAATGGATAAAAACTTACTTAGAAGGAAGGGAACAGAGGGTTAGAGTAAGACACTCAGTGTCTGAATGGAGAAGAGTTAGTAGTGGAGTTCCACAGGGTTCAGTTTTAGGGCCACTTTTGTTCCTTGTATATGTAAATGACCTACCAGAGTCTGTAAATTCATTCATGAATATGTTTGCAGATGATGCAAAGATTGTGAAGAAAGTAAAAAACGAGAACAATGGTAGAGAACTTCAGGAGGATCTAAATAATCTGCATGAGTGGTCAGAAAAATGGCTAATGAAATTCAATACTTCAAAATGTAAGGTAATGAGAATGGGTACAAGTGCAAGAAGGCCCAAGCTTGACTACTCAGTGGCTGGAGTACAACTTCAAGAGACAGAAAATGAGAGAGATCTAGGAGTAAACATACTGGCAGATTTGTCTCCAGAAATACATATAAATGGCATAGTAAGGGCAGCATATGCATTCTTATCAAATGTAAGGGTAGCCTTCAGGCACATGGACAAGGAAATGTTCAGAAATATTTATGTAACCTATGTGAGGCCAAAACTCGAATATGCAGCCCCCTTTTGGAATCCACACTTGAAAAAGCACATAGCTAAGCTTGAAAAAGTTCAAAGACATGCCACGAAACTGGTGCCAGAAATACGCAATCTCAGTTATGATGAGAGGCTGAGGGAATTAGACTTACCATCACTCGAAGCTAGAAGAGTGAGGGGGGATATAGTGACAGTCTTTAAATTCCTTCATGGTTATGATAGAGTGGATAGGGATCGATATTTTGATATGGCTGGTTCTAGAACTAGAGGTCATAGTTTGAAGCTTGGTAAGAAAACTTCTTCGCAGGATGTAAGGAAATACTTTTTCAGTGTAAGAGTAGTTGATAATTGGAATTCGCTAAGCGAGGAGGTAGTTAATGCTATCTCAATCCATAGTTTTAAGGACAGGTATGATAAGTATCACTAAGTATAAAATGGAACCGATCAGGAGATGGGAAGATACGAGCTTTGGGCTCTTTCCCGTAAAACAATTAGGTAATCACACACATATTAAGGGTTGAAAGATCTGAGAGGACTGGTGGAGGGATAGCACTTCTCATAAATGAAAGGATTCAAGTTGAAGAAATAAACTAGGCTATAGAAAGTGAGTTAAAGGAATTTCTTGTTGCTTGCATAAATACTGGGTCAGAGAGCATAATAATAACTGTTGTATATAACCCACCAAGGAACCAGAATAGGCTAGAAGTTTATGAGGAAAGTCATATAGGTAGTATTGAAGTCATAAACTCAGTTGTCAACATGGCACGGGAGAGAAAATGTAGGATATTGATTATGGGAGATTTTATCATAAAGAGATAGATTGGATTAATCTTGACCCACACAGTGGTGAGGACTCATTCAGGGCAAGATTCCTAGATTGTGTACAAGGGAATTTCCTACACCAACATGTAATGGAACCAATGAGGGCCAGGGGTGGGGATGAGCCATCACTACTTGATCTAGTATTCACAGATAATGTGTTGGATATTGAAAATATTGAGTATGAACCACCAATTGGAAAGAGTGACCACTGTGTGTTGTTGATGGAGTATATCATTGAAGATATTCTGCCTGAGAGTAGAGGCACCGAGGACATGAGGAGGAACTATCCGAAAGGAGATTACATCAAAATGAATGAGCTTTTTGCGATTATTGACTGGAGAATCTTATTTTACAACAAATCTGTACAAGAAATGTATGACATCTTTTGTGAGAAATATGGGAGGATAGTAGATTGCAGCATATCTGTCACCAAAGTAGGTGTAATTCATGCCAGAGAGAAATGGTTCGATAATGGGTGTAAAAGAGCTAAGGAGTGGAGAGACAAATGCTGGAAAAGGTATAGGAGGAGAAAAAACATAAATGCCTGGCAAACCTACAAAAGAGCAAGAAATGACTACCTAAGTAAAAGGAGAGAGGCAGAGAGACACTATGAAAGGGACATCACCAGGAAGGCTAAAGAAAATCCCAAGCTTTTCCACAGCTTTATCAGAGGAAAACTGAATATAAAAGAGCAGGTTTTAAGGCTAGAGAGAGCGGATGGAATCATCACTGAGACGGATGAAGAGATCTGCAAAGAATTGAACATGGAGTTTCAGTCAGTATTTACAGTAGAAAATACCCCACCCCCTCAGATTGCAGAGATAGAAGATCAAGGGCTGGTATTGGAGAACATCAACCTTACAGCCACAGAGGTATGCAAAGCGCTGATTTATATAGATGTTCATAAAGCTACTTTTCCTGATGACATATCCCCTCATGTGCTTAAAAAATGCGCAGACTCAATATCATTGGCACTAAGTATAATATTTAAAAAGTCACTGGACTCAGGTTAGATTCCAAGATGCTGGAAACAAGCAAATGTGATACCTATCTTCAAAAAGGGAAGGAGGGATACGGCTCTGAACTATAGACCAGTTTCCTTGACCAGCATAGTTTGCAAAGTTATGGAGAAACTACTAAGGAAACATATCTCTCTTCACTTGGAATCCTTCAACTTCTTGTCAGTGAGGCAACATGGCTTCAGAGAAGGTAGATCAACAGTAACAAACTTATTAGAATTTTATGATGAGGTAGCCGAATTTTACAGGAAAGAGAGGGCTGGGCAGATTGCATATTCCTAGACTTCCAGAAAGCGTTTGACACTGTTCCACATGGGAGACTCATTAGGAAGCTGCAATCAATGGCTAGAATAGGTGGAAATGTGTTGGAATGGATAAAAACTTACTTAGAAGGAAGGGAACAGAGGGTTAGAGTAAGACACCCAGTGTCTGAATGGAGAAGAGCTAGAAGTGGAGTTCCACAGGGTTCAGTTTTAGGGCCACTTTTGTTCCTTATATATGTAAATGACCTACCAGAGCCTGTAAATTCATTCATGAATATGTTTGCAGATGATGCAAAGATTATGATGAAAGTAAAAAACGAGAACAATGGTAGAGAACTTCAGGAGGATCTAAATAATCTGCATGAGTGGTCAGAAAAGTGGCTAATGAAATTCAATACTTCAAAATGTATGGTAATGAGAATGGGTGCAAGTGAAAGAAGGCACAAGCTTAACTACTCGGTGGCTGGATTAAACTTCAAGAAACAGAAAATGAGAGAGATCCAGGAGTAAACATACTGGCAGATTTGTCTCCAGAAATACATATAAATGGCATAGTAAGGGCAGCATATGCATTCTTATCAAATGTAAGGGTAGCCTTCAGGCATATGGACAAGGAAATATTCAGAAATATTTATGTAACCTATGTGAGGCCAAAACTCGAATATGCAGCCCCCTTTTGGAATCCGCACTTGAAAAAGCACATAGCTAAGCTTGAAAAAGTTCAAAGACATGCCACGAAACTGGTACCAGAAATACACAATCTCAGTTATGATGAGAGGCTGAGGGAATTAGACTTACCATCACTCGAAGCTAGAAGATTGAGGGGGGATATAGTGACAGTCTTTAAATTCCTTCATGGTTATGATAGAGTGGATAGGAATCGATATTTTGATATGGCTGGCTCTAGGACTAGAGGTCACAGTTTGAAGCTTGGTAAGAAAACTTCTTTGCAGGATGTAACGAAATACTTTTTCAGTGTAAGAGTAGTTGATAATTGGAATTGGCTAAGTGAGGAGGTAGTTAATGCTATCTCAATCCATAGTTTTAAGGACAGGTATGATAAGTATCACTAAGTATAAAATGGAACCGATCAGGAGACGGGAAGATACGAGCTGGGTTCTTTCCCGTAAACACAATTAGGTAAGCACAATTAGGTAATCACACACACATGAGAGGGACATCACCAGGAAGGCTAAAGATAATCCCAAGCTTTTCCACAGCTTTATCAGAGGAAAACTGAAGGTAAAAGAACAGATTTTTAGGTTTAAGAGAGCAAATGGAAGCATCACTGAGATGGATGCAGAGTTCTGCAAAGACTTAAAGAAGGAGTTTCAGTTAGTATTTACAGTAGAAAATACACCACCCCCTCAGATTGCAGAGAAAGTAGATCACAGGCGGTATTAGAGAACATCAACCTTACAGCCACAGAGGTATGCAAAGCGCTGATGGAGTTAGATGTCCATAAAGCTACAGGTCCTGATGATATATCCCCTCATGTACTTAAAAAATGCGCAAACTCAATATCAGTGCTACTAAGTATCATATTTAAAAAGTCACTGGAGTCAGGGGAGATTCCAAGATGCTGGAAACAAGCAAGCGCGATACCTATCTTCAAAAAGGGAAGGAGGGATACGGCTCTAAACTATAGACCAGTGTCCTTGACCAGCATAGTTTGCAAAGTTATGGAGAGACTACTAAGGAAACATATCTCTCTTCACTTGGAATCCTTCAGCTTTTTGTCAGTGAGGCAACATGGCTTCAGAGAAGGTAGATCAACAGTAACAAACTTATTAGAATCTTATGATGAGGTAAGCCAAATCTTACAGGAAAGAGAGGGCTGGGCAGATTGCATATTCCTAGACTTCCAGAAAGTGCTTGACACTGTACCACATGGGAGACTTATTAGGAAGCTGCACGCAATGGCTAGAATAGGTGGAAGTGTCTTGGAATGGATAAAAACTTACTTAGAAGGAAGGGAACAGAGGGTTAGAGTAAGACACTCAGTGTCTGAATGGAGAAGAGTTAGTAGTGGAGTTCCACAGGGTTCAGTTTTAATACCACTTTTGTTCCTTGTATATGTAAATGACCTACCAGAGTCTGTAAATTCATTCATGAATATGTTTGCAGATGATGCAAAGATTGTGAAGAAAGTAAAAAACGAGAACAATGGTAGATAACTTCAGGAGGGTCTAAATAATCTGCATGAGTGGTCAGAAAAGTGGCTAATGAAATTCAATACTTCAAAATGTAAGGTAATGAGAATGGGTACAAGTGCAAGAAGGCCCAAGCTAGATACTCGGTGGCTGGAGTACAACTTCAAGAGACAGAAAATGAGAGAGATCTAGGAGTAAACATACTGGCAAATTTGTCTCCAGAAATACATATAAATGGCATAGTAAGGGCAGAATATGCCTTCTTATCATCTGTAAGGGTAGCCTTCAGGCACATGGACAAGGAAATGTTCAGAAATATTTATGTAACCTATGTGAGGCCAAAGCATTAATATGCAGCCCCCTTTTGGAATCCGCACTTGAAAAAGCACATAGCTAAGCTTGAAAAAGTTCAAAGACATGCCACGAAACTGGTACCAGATACGCAATCACAGTTATGATGAGAGGCTGAGGGAATCAGACTTACCTTCACTCGAAGCTTGAAAATTGAGGGGGGATATGGTGACAGTCTTTAAATTCCTTCATGGTTATGATAGAGTGGATAGGGATCGATATTTTATTAAGGCTGGCTCTAGAACTAGAGGTCATAGTTTGAACCTTGGTAAGAAAACTTCTATGCAAGATGTAAGGAAATACTTTTTCAGTGTAAGAGCAGATTATAATTGGAATTGGCTAAGCGAGGAGGTAGTTAATGCTATCTCAATCCAATATTTTAAGGACATGTATGATAAGTATCACTCAGTACAAAATGGAACCGATCAGGAGACGGGAAGATACGAGCTTTGGGCTCTTTCCCGTAAGCACAAATAGGTAATGACAATTAGGTAATCACACACACACCCACATTTATATATATACAGGAGGTCCCTGTTTAATGTCACTCCGTTGCTACGTTGAAGGCCAATAGATAATCACTAATTTATTAATAAATAAATTTTAACCTACCTGGCGTGTGCAGTAAATTTAAACAGTACAAGCTTAAGAGTTTATGAGCACGGCTGATGAATACACAGCAAGCAGCACAGCTATATTTGTATGTAAAAACTCAGTGGGTTTATATATATATATATATATATATATATATATATATATATATATATATATATATATATATATATATATATATATATATATATATATATATATATATATATATATGTTTGTATGTATGTATGTATGTATGTGATTACCTAATTGTGATTACCTAATTGTGTTTACGGGAAAGAGCCCAAAGCTCGTATCTTCCCGTCTCCTGATCGGTTCCATTTTATACTTAGTGATACTTATCATACCTGTTCTTAAAACTATGGATTGAGATAGCATTAACTACCTCTTCGCTTAGCGAATTCCAATTATCAACTACTCTTACACTGAAAAAGTATTTTCTTACATCCTGCAAAGAAGTTTTCTTACCAAGCTTCAATCTATGACCTCTAGTTCTAGAGCCAGCCATGTCAAAATATCGATCCCTATCCACTCTATCATAACCATGAAGGAATTTAAAGACTGTCACCATATCCCCCCTCACTCTTCTAGCTTCGAGTGTTGGTAAGTCTAATTCCCTCAGCCTCTCATCATAACTGAGATTGCGTATTTCTGGCACCAGTTTCGTGGCATGTCTTTGAACTTTTTCAAGCTTAGCTATGTGCTTTTTCAAGTGTGGATTCCAAAAGGGGGCTGCATATTCGAGTTTTGGCCTCACATAGGTTACATAAATATTTCTGAACATTTCCTTGTCCATGTGCCTGAAGGCTACGCTTACATTTGATAAGAATGCATATGCTGCCCTTACTATGCCATTTATATGTATTTCTGGAGACAAATCTGCCAGTATGTTTACTCCTATATCTCTCTCATTTTCTGTCTCTTGAAGTTGTACTCCAGCCACTGAGTAGTCAAGCTTGGGCCTTCTTGCACTTGTACCCATTCTCATTACCTTACATTTTGAAGTATTGAATTTCATTAGCCACTTTTCTGACCACTCATGCAGATTATTTAGATCCTCCTGAAGTTCTCTACCATTGTTCTCGTTTTTTACTTTCTTCACAATCTTTGCATCATCTGCAAACATATTCATGAATGAATTTACAGACTCTGGTAGGTCATTTACATATACAAGGAACAAAAGTGGCCCTAAAACTGAACCCTGTGGAACTCCACTACTAACTCTTCTCCATTCAGACACTGAGTGTCTTACTCTAACCCTCTGTTCCCTTCCTTCTAAGTAAGTTTTTATCCATTCCAAAACATTTCCACCTATTCTAGCCATTGATTGCAGCTTCCTAATAAGTCTCCCATGTGGAAAAGTGTCAAACGCTTTCTGGAAGTCTAGGAATATGCAATCTGCCCAGCCCTCTCTTTCCTGTAAGATTCGGCTTACCTCATCATAAAGTTCTAATAAGTTTGATACTGTTGATCTACCTTCTCTGAAGCCATGTTGCCTCACTGACAAAAAGTTGAAGGATTCCAAGTGAAGAGAGATATGTTTCCTTAGTAGTTTCTCCATAACTTTGCAAACTATGCTGGTCAAGGAAACTGGTCTATAGTTCAGAGCCGTATCCCTCCTTCCCTTTTTGAAGATAGGTATCACATTTGCTTGTTTCCAGCATCTTGGAATCTCCCCTGACTTCAGTGACTTTTATAATATGATACTTAGTGCCACTGATATTGAGTTTGCGCATTTTTTAAGCACATGAGGGGATACGTCAACAGGACCTGTAGCTTTATGAACATCTAAATCCATCAGCGCTTTGCATACTTCTGTGGCTATAAGGCTGATGTTCTCTAATACCGGCCCTTGAGCTTCTATCTCTGCAATCTGAGGGGGTGGGGTATTTTCTACTGTAAATACTGACTGAAACTCCATGTTCAATTCTTTGCAGATCTCTTCATCCGTTTCAGTGATGCTTCCATCCGCTCTCTTTAGCCTTAAAACCTACTCTTTTACATTCAGTTTTCCTCTGATAAAGCTGTGGAAAAGCTTGGGATTTTCTTTAGCCTTCCTGGTTATGTCCCTCTAATAGTGTCTCTCTGCCTCTCTCCTTTTACTTAGGTAGTCATTTCTTGCTCTTTTGTAGGTTTGCCAGGCATTTAAGTTTTTTCTCCTCCTATACCTTTTCCAGCATTTGTCTCTCCACTCCTTAGCTCTTTTACACCCATTATCGAACTATTTCTCTCTGGCATGAATTACACCTACTTTGGTGACAGGTATGCTGCAATCCACTATCTTCCCATATTTCTCACAAAAGATGTCATACATTTCTTGAAGAGATTTGTTGTAAAAAAAGGTTCTCCAGTCAATAACTGCAAAAAGCTCAATCATTTTGATGTAATCTCCTTTCGGATAGTTCCTCCTCATGTCCTCGGTGCCTCTACTCTCAGGCAGAATATCTTCAATGATATATTCCATCAACAACACACAGTGGTCACTCTTTCCAATTGGTGGTTCATACTCATTTTTTTCAATATCCAACACATTATCTGTGAATACTAGATCAAGTAGTGATGGCTCATCCCCACCCCTGGTCCTCGTTGGTTCCATTACATGTTGGTGTAGGAAATTCCCTTGTACACAATCTAGGAATCTTGCCCTGAATGAGTCCTCACCACTGTGTGGGTCAAGATTTAGCCATTCTATCTCTTCATGATTAAAATCTCCCATAATCAAAATCCTACATTCTTTCTCCCGTGCCATGTTAACAACTGAGTTTATGACTTCAATAGTACCTATATGACTTTCCTCATAAACTTCAAGCCTATTTTGATTCCTTGGTGGGTTATATACAACAGTTATTATAATGCTCACTGACCCAGTATTTATGCGAGCAACAAGAAATTCCTTGAACTCACTTTCTATAGCCAAGTTTATTTCTTCAAGTTTAATCCTTTCACTTATGAGCAGTGCTATCCCTCCACCAGTGTATATATGTAATTACCTAATTGTAGTTACCTAATTGTGTTTACGGGAAAGAGCCCAAAGCTCGTATCTTCCCGTCTCAAAATCAGTACCATTTTATACTTAGTGATACTTATCATACCTATCCTTAAAACTATGGATTGAGATAGCATTAACTACCTCCTCGCTTAGCCAATTCCAATTATCAACTACTCTTACACTGAAAAAGTATTTCCTTGCATCCTGCAAAGAAGTTTTCTTACCAAGCTTCAAACTATGACCTCTAGTTCTAGAGCCTGCCATATCAAAATATCGATCCATATCCACTCTATCATAACCATGAAGGAATTTAAAGTCTGGCACAATATCCCCCCCTCAATCTTCTAGCTTCGAGTGATGGTAAGTATAATTCCCTCAGCCTCTCATCATAACTGAGATTGCGTATTTCTGGCACCAGTTTCGTGGCATGTCTTTGAACTTATTCAAGCTTAGCTATGTGCTTTTTCAAGTGTGGATTCCAAAAGGGGGCTGCATATTCGAGTTTTAGCCTCACATAGGTTACATAAATATTTCTGAACATTTCCTTGTACATGTGCCTGAAGGCTACCCTTACATTTGATAAGAATGCATATGCTGCCCTTACTATGCCATTTATATGTATTTCTGGAGACAAATCTGCCAGTATGTTTACTCCTATATCTCTCTCATTTTCTGTCTCTTGAAGTTGTACTCCAGCCACTGAGTAGTCAAGCTTGGGCCTTCTTGCACTTGTACCCATTCTCATTACCTTACGTTTTGAAGTATTGAATTTCATTAGCCACTTTTCTGACCACTCATGCAGATTATTTATATCCTCATGAAGTTCTCTACCATTGTTCTCGTTTTTTACTTTCTTCACAATCTTTGCATCATCTGCAAACATATTCATGAATGAATTTACAGACTCTGGTAGGTCATTTACATATACAAGGAACAAAAGTGGCCCTAAAACTGAACCCTGTGGAACTCCACTACTAACTCTTCTCCATTAAGACACTGAGTGTCTTACTCTAACCCTCTGTTCCCTTCCTTCTAAGTAAGTTTTTATCCATTCCAAAACATTTCCACCTATTCTAGCCATTGCTTGCAGCTTCCTAATAAGTCTCCCATGTGGAACAGTGTCAAATTCTTTCTGGAAGTCTAGGAATATGCAATCTGCCCAGACCTCTCTTTCCTGTAAGATTCGGCTTACCTCATCATAAAGTTCTAATAAGTTTGATACTGTTGATCTACGTTCTCTGAAGCCATGTTGCCTCACTGACAAAAAGTTGAAGGATTCCAAGTGTAGAGAGATATGTTTCCTTAGTAGTCTCTCCATAACTTTGCAAACTATGCTGGTCAAGGAAACTGGTCTATAGTTCAGAGCTGTATTCCTCTTTCCGTTTTTGAAGATAGGTATTACATTTGCTTTTTTCCAGCATCTTGGAATCTCCCCTGACTCCAGTGACTTTTTAAATATGATACTTAGTGCCACTGATATTGAGTTTGCTCATTTTTTAAGCACATGAGGGGATATGTCATCAGGACCTGTAGCTTTATGAACATCTAAATCCATCAGCGCTTTGCATACCTCTGTGGCTGTAAGGTTGATGTTCTCTAATACCTGCCCTTGAGCTTCTCTCTCTCTGCAATCTGAGGGGGTGTGGTATTTTCTACTGTAAATACTAACTGAAACTCCATGTTCCATTCTTTGCAGATCTCTTCATCCGTCTCAGTGATGCTTCCATCCGCTCTCTTTAGCCTTAAAACTTGTTCTTTTACATTCAGTTTTCCTCTGATAAAGCTGTGGAAAAGCTTGGGATTATCTTTAGCCTTCCTGGTGATGTCCCTCTCATAGTCTCTCTCTGACACTCTTGATTTACTTAGGTAGTCATTTCTTGCTCTTTTGTAGGTTTCCCAGGCATTTATGTTTTTTCTCCTCCTATACCTTTTCCAGCATTTGTCTCTTCACTCCTTAGCACTTTTACACCCATTATCGAACCATTTCTCTCTGGCATGAATTACACCTACTTTGGTGACAGCTACGCAGCAATCTACTATCTTCCCATATTTCTCACAAAAGATGTCATACATTTCTTGAAGAGATTTGTTGTAAAATAAGGTTCTTCAGTCAATAACTGCGAAAAGCTCATTCATTTTGATGTAATCTCCTTTCGGATAGTTCCTCCTCATGTCCTCGGTGCCTCTACTCTCAGGCAGAATATCTTCAATGATATATTCCATCAACAGCACTCAGTGGTCACTCTTTCCAATTGGTGGTTCATACTCAATTTGATCAATATCCAACACATTATCTGTGAATACTAGATCAAGTAGTGATGGCTCATCCCCACCCCTGGCCCTCATTGGTTCCATTACATGTTGGTGTAGGAAATTCCCTTGTACGCAATCTAGGAATCTTGCCCCGAATGAGTCCTCACCACTGTGTGGGTCAAGATTTATCCAATCTATCTCTTTATGATTAAAATCTCCCATAATCAAAATCCTACATTTTTTCTCCCGTGCCATGTTAACAACTGAGTTTATGACTTCAATAGTACCTATATGACTTTTCTCATAAACTTCAAGCCTATTCTGATTCCTTGGTGGGTTATATACAACAGTTATTATAATGCTCTCTGACCCAGTACTTATGCGAGCAACAAGAAATTCCTTGAACTCACTTTCTATAGCCAAGTTTATTTCTTCAACTTGAATCCTTTCACTTATGAGCAGTGCTATCCCTCCACCAGTGTATATATATGTAATTACTTAATTATGTTTACGGGCAAGAGCCCAAAGCTCGTATCTTCCCGTCTCCTGATCGCTTCCATTTTATACTTAGTAATACGTATCATACCTGTCCTTAAAACTATGGATTGAGATAGCATTAACTACCTCCTCGCTTAGCCAATTCCAATTATCAACTACTCTTACACTGAAAAAGTATTTCCTTACATCCTGCAAAGAAGTTTTCTTACCAAGCTTCAAACTATGACCTCTAGGTCTAGAGCCTGCCATATCAAAATATCGATCCCTATCCACTCTATCATAACCATGAAGGAATTTAAAGACTGTCACCATATCCCCCCTCAATCTTCTAGCTTCGAGTGATGGTAAGTCTAATTCCCTCAGCCTCTCATCATAACTGAGATTGCGTATTTCTGACACCAGTTTCATGCCATGTCTTTGAACTTTTTCAAGCTTAGCTATGTGCTTTTTCAAGTGTGGATTCCAAAAGGGGGCTGCATATTCGAGTTTTGGCCTCACATAGGTTACATAAATATTTCTGAACATTTCCTTGTCCATATGCCTGAAGGCTACCCTTACATTTGATAAGAATGCATATGTTGCCCTTACTATGCCATTTATATGTATTTCTGGAGACAAATCTGCCAGTATGTTTACTCCTAGATCTCTCTCATTTTCTGTCTCTTGAAGTTGTACTCCGGCCACCGAAGATCAAGCTTGGGCCTTCTTGCACTTGCACCCATTCTCATTACCTTACATTTTGAAGCATTGAATTTTATTAGCCACTTTTCTGACCACTCATGCAGATTATTTAGATCCTCCTGAAGTTCTCTACCATTGTTCTCGTTTTTTACTTTCTTCACAATCTTTGCATCATCTGCAAACATATTCATGAATGAATTTGCAGACTCTGGTAGGTCATTTACACATACAAGGAACAAATGTGGCCCTAAAACTGAACCCTGTGGAACTCCACTACTAACACTTCTCCATTCAGACACTGAGTGTCTTATCCTAACCCTCTGTTCCCTTCCTTCTAAGTAAGTTTTTATCCATTCCAAAACATTTCCACCTATTCTAGCCATTGCTTGTAGCTTCCTAATAAGTCTCCCATGTGGAACAGTGTCAAACACTTTCTGGAAGTCTAGGACTATGCAATCTGCCCAGCCCTCTCTTTCCTGTAATATTCGGCTTACCTCATCATAAAATTCTAATAAGTTTGATACTGTTGATCTACCTTCTCTGAAGCCATGTTGCCTCACTGACAAAAAGTTGAAGGATTCCAAGTGAAGAGAGATATGTTTCCTTAGTAGTTTCTCCATAACTTTGCAAACTATGCTGGTCAAGGAAACTGGTCTATAGTTCAGAGCCGTATCCCTCCTTCCCTTTTTGAATACAGTATCACATTTGCTTGTTTCCAGCATCTTGGAATCTCCCCTGACTTCAGTGACTTTTAAAATATGATACTTAGTGCCACTGATATTGAGTTTGCGCATTTTTCAAGCACATGAGGGGATATGTCATCAGGACCTGTAGCTTTATGAACATCTAAATCCATCAGTGCTTTGCATACCTCTGTGGCTGTAAGGCTGATGTTATCTAATACCGGCCCTTGAGCTTCTATCTCTGCAATCTGAGGGGGTGGGGTATTTTCTACTGTAAATACTGACTGAAACTCCTTGTTCAATTCTTTGCAGATCTCTTCATCCGTCTCAGTGATGCTTCCATCCGCTCTCATTAGCCTTAAACCCTGTTCTTTTACCTTCAGTTTTCCTCTGATAAAGCTGTGGAAAAGCTTGGGATATTCTTTAGCCTTCCTGGTGATGTCCCTTCCATAGTGTCTCTCTGCCTCTCTCTTTTTACTTAGGTAGTCATTTCTTGCTCTTTTGTAGGTTTGCCAGGCATTTATGTTTTTCTCCTCCTATACCTTTTGCAGCATTTGTCTCTCCACTCCATAGTTCTTTTACACCCATTATCGAACCATTTCTCTCTGGCATGAATTACACCTACTTTGGTGACAGGTATGCAGCAATCTACTATCTTCCCATATTTCTCACAAAAGATGTCATTCATTTCTTGTACAGATTTGTTGTAAAATAAGGTTCTCCAGTCAATAGCTGCAAAAAGCTCATTCATTTTGATGTAATCTCCTTTCGGATAGTTCCTCCTCATGTCCTCGGTGCCTCTACTCTCAGGCAGAATATCTTCAATGATATATTCCATCAACAACACACAGTGGTCACTCTTTCCAATCGGTGGTTCATACTCAATTTTTTCAATATCCAATACATTATCTGTGAATACTAGATCAAGTAGTGATGGCTCATCCCCACCCCTGGCCCTCGTTGGTTCCATTACATGTTGGTGAAGGAAATTCCTAGAAATCTTGCCCCGAATGAGTCCTCACCACTGTGTGGGTCAAGATTTATCCAATCTATCTCTTTATGATTAAAATCTCCCATAATCAAAATCCTACATTTTTTCTCCCGTGCCATGTTAACAACTGAGTTTATGACTTCAATAGTACCTATATGGCTTTCCTCATAAACTTCAAGCCTATTCTGATTCCTTGGTGGGTTACATACAACAGTTATTATTATGCTCTCTGACCCAGTAATTATGCGAGCAACAAGAAATTCCTTGAACTCACTTTCTATAGCAAAGATTATTTCTTCAAGTTGAATCCTTTAACTTATGTGCAGTGCTATCCCTCCACCTGTGTATATATGTAATTACCTAATTGTGTTTACGGGAAAGAGCCTAAAGCTCGTATCTTCCCGTCTCAAGATCGGTTCCATTATATACTTAGTGATTCTTATCATACCTGTCCTTAAAACTATGGATTGAGATAGCATTAACTACCTCCTCGCTTAGCCAATTCCAATTATCAACTACTCTTACACTGAAAAAGTATTTCCTTACATCCTGCAAAGAAGTTTTCTTACCAAGCTTCAAACTATGACCTCTAGTTCTAGAGCCTGCCATATCAAAATATCGATCCCTATCCACTCTATCATAACCATGAAGGAATTTAAAGACTGTCACTAGATCCCCCCTCAATCATCTAGCTTCGAGTGATGGTAAGTCTAATTCCCTCAGCCTCTCATCATAACTGAGATTGCCTATTTCTGTCACCAGTTTCGTGGCATGTCTTTGAACTTTTTCAAGCTTAGCTATGTGCTTTTTCAAGTGTAGATTCCAAAAGGGGGCTGCATATTCGAGTTTTGGCCTCACATAGGTTACATAAATATATCTGAATATTTCCCTGTCCATGTGCCTGAAGGCTACCCTTACATTTGATAAGAATGCATATGCTGCCCTTACTATGCCATTTATATGTATTTCTGGAGACAAATCTGCCAGTATGTTTACTCCTATATCTCTCTCATTTTCTGTCTCTTGAAGTTGTACTCCAGCCACCGAGTAGTCAAGCTTGGGCCTTCTTGCACTTGTACCCATTCTCATTACCTTACATTTTGAAGTATTGAATT
The DNA here is from genome assembly GCA_037179515.1 of Halocaridina rubra. Taxonomy (NCBI): domain Eukaryota; kingdom Metazoa; phylum Arthropoda; class Malacostraca; order Decapoda; family Atyidae; genus Halocaridina; species Halocaridina rubra. Next base: position 58,614 of record JAXCGZ010015177.1, on the reverse strand, counting down.
TCATTAGCCTCTTTTCTGACCACTCATGCAGATTATTTAGATCCTCCTGAAGTTCTATACCATTGTTCTTCCTCCTGAAGTTCTCTACCATTGTTCTCGTGTTTTTCTTTCTTGACAATCTTTGCATCGTCTGCAAACATATTCATGAATGAATTTACAGACTATGGTAGGTCATTTACATATACAAGGAACAAATGTGGCCCTAAAACTGAATCCTGTAGAACTCCACTACTAACTCTTCTCCATTCAGACACTGAGTGTCTTACTCTAACCCTCTGTTCCCTTCCTTCTAAGTAAGTTTTTATCCATTCCAAAACATTTCCACCTATTCTAGCCATTGCTTGTAGCTTCCTAATAAGTCTCCCATGTGGAACAGTGTCAAATGCTTTCTGGAAGTCTAGGAATATGCAATCTGCCCAGCCCTCTCTTTCCTGTAAGATTCGGCTTACCTCACCATAAAATTCTAATAAGTTTGTTACTGTAGATCTACCTTCTCTGAAGCCATGTTGCCTCACTGACAAAAAGTTGAAGGATTCCAAGTGAAGAGAGATATGTTTCCTTAGTAGTTTCTCCATAACTTTGCAAACTATGCTGGTTAAGGAAACTGGTCTATAGTTCAGAGCCGTATCCCTCCTTCCCTTTTTGAAGATAGGTATCACATTTGCTTGTTTCCAGCATCTTGGAATGACTCCCTTGACTTTTTAAATATGATACTTAGTGCCACTGATATTGAGTTTGCGCATTTTTTAAGCACATGAGGGGATATGTCATCAGGACCTGTAGCTTTATGAACATCTAAATCCATCAGCGCTTTGCATACCTCTGTGGCTGTAAGGTTGATGTTCTCTAATACCGGCCCTTGAGCTTCTATCTCTGCAATCTGAGGGGGTGGGGTATTTTCTACTGTGAATACTGACTGATACTCCATGTTCAATTCTTTGCAGAACTCTTCATCCGTCTCAGTGATGCTTCCATCCGCTCTCTTTAGTTTTAAAACCTGTTCTTTTACCTTCAGTTTTCCTCTGATAAAGCTGTGGAAAAGCTTGGGATTTTCTTTAGCCTTCCTGGTGATGTCCCTTTCATAGTCTCTTTCTGCCTCTCTCCTTTTACTTAGGTAGTCATTTCGTGCTCTTTTGTAGGTTTGCCAGGCATTTATGTTTTTTTCTCCTCCTATACCTATTCCAGCATTTGTCTCTCCACTCCTTAGCTCTTTTACACCCATTATCGAACTGTTTCTCTCTGGCATGAATTACACCTACTTTGGTGACAGGTATGCAGCAATCTTCTATCTTCCCATATTTCTCACAAAAGATGTCATACATTTCTTGTACAGATTTGTTGTAAAATAAGGTTCTCCACTCAATAACTGCAAAAAGCTCATTCATTTTGATGTAATCTCCTTTCGGATAGTTCCTCCTCATGTTCTCAGTGCCTCTACTCTCAGGCAGAATATCTTCAATGATATACTCCATCAACAACACACAGTGGTCACTCTTTGCAATTGGTGGTTCATACTCAATTATTTCAATATCCAACACATTATCTGTGAATACTAGATCAAGTAGTGATGGCTCATCCCCACCCCTGGCCCTCGTTGGTTCCATTACAGGTTGGTGTAGGAAATTCCCTTGTACGCAATCTAGGAATCTTGCCCTGAATGAGCCCTCACCACTGTGTGGGTCAAGATTTAACCAATCTATCTCTTTATGATTAAAATCTCCAATTATCAAAATCCTACATTTTGTCTCCTGTGCCATGTTAACAACTGAGTTTATGACTTCAATAGTACCTATATGACATTCCTCATAAACTTCAAGCCTATTCTGGCTCCTTGGTGGGTTATATACAACAGTTTTTATAATGCTCTCTGACCCAGTATTTATGCGAGCAACAAGAAATTCCTTGAAGTCACTTTCTATAGCCAAGTTTATGTCTTCAACTTGAATCCTTTCACTTATTAGCTGTGCTATCCCTCCACCAGTCCTCTCAGATCTTTCAACCCTTAGTATTCTGAAGCCCTTAGGAAAAACTGTGACACTGTTTATGTCCTCACTCAACTTAGTCTCTGTAATTGCTACTACATCTGCCTTACTGTTGTGAATCCTATCTTTTAATTCTACTGCCTTACTAGCTAATCCATCAGCATTTGTGTATAATAATCTTAATGAGGCCCCATCCCCTGATCATCTGTCATTATCTTGTTTATCTCCCCTTTGTCTGGAAGAACTCTGAAATGAAAAATTTTCTTCTCTTCTTCATTTCTTACCTCATTTAACCTTCTTGCCTCATGCAACAAGTTTTTGATCTTTCCCATCTCTTTCTGTGTTCTGTATCGTCTAATGAACACTTCTTTGAATTCTTGAAGGTCTTTTAGACTTTTTTTCTCAACAATATTTCCCTACACGTTTCCCCTCTCTCAAGGGTTAATTTTGTTGGTCTCGGCTTTCCTTCCCTCGAATATTTACCTAGCTGGTGTATGTTTACAATATCCTCAGGACCACAAACTACTCCAAGCTATCTTATCAGGTCTACAACCCAAGCTTTATTTTCTTCAAGTCTCCCCTGCCATGTTGGCTCATGGGATTCGCTTATGCCTGAGATTACCACTGTCCTCTCTTTATCAAGTGCCTGTTTGATGAGTGGGTTTGCCCTTTCCATCACAACGTCTTTCATTTTTTTTATTACTGTCTCTTTATAGTCAACTGTTTGTATGTTTTCCAGTGCCACCACCTTTACAGCCTCTTTTACTGCCACATTCCCCTTTAGTACATCAGCAAAGGAAATTTTCATGGTATATATATATATATATATATATATATATATATATATATATATATATATATATATATATATATATATATATATATATATATATATATATATATATATATATATATATATATATATATATATATATATATATATATATATATATATGTAATCTCTTTTTAATTCACGTGAGGACAGGTTTTCAAAAGGCTCGTGTAAATAAAATTTCGCTTAATTTATAGAGAATATTACCCAAAATGAATAATGTTAATAGGCATGGATACGTTCCATAAGCATGTATAAACACGTTCTGCCATAGAAATAAGCTAGTTAAACTCATTATACAAGTACATAAGCAATATGAAATATGTATGCAAGTAAGATGAAAATAAACAAATACTGAATTAAAGATATACAGGATACAGATAATCAAAAAAACAAACAAAAGCAACTGTAGAAAACTCAACATGCATCGCATAACTCTATGAAGTTTGAAATTTTTTCGCAAGTCTTGGCATATTCAACTTTTTCATTTTGCAATGCCTGATATATATACAGTATTAAAGTTATACAGATAAGCAAAAAATAAGCAAATTACAGGACAGGTGTACTCACTCTATACATGGTGGGCAACAGGCATACTGGGACGTGCATGTTGGTGGTGAGCTGGTGACTTAAGTGGTAGAAGAGAGAGGAGAAAAGCAGGAGAAAGTGGGAGAGCTAACCCCTGGTTGTGGTTGGGATTCATGCTGCTTACATGTGCTGGATTGATAGTTATCAGAATCACTTGTTTGGATGAGCAGTAGGCGTGAAGAGTTGCCAGCCGTACAACCCTCCTCTTTTCTTGCAAAAGTTCATTTTACAGCAGCCAACAACTTGCATGACCCTTCCGTACATCAAGCCTGCACACTCTATATTAGGATCTTTTTTTATCCAAAATATCTAAGGCATTCTCCAAATTATTAAAAAAAATAGTCAAGTCCTTCACACTGAGTGTTTTCATGGGGCTCCCATGAAGTATGGCTGTTTCCTCCTCTACCTCCTCCTCCTCGCATTGCCATCCAAACCCTTGGCAGTCAATTCCTCTGTGTGGGAAGCTAGCAGGGGATCCACATCCTCCTCAATAACATCAGAGAATTCCACACGTCGTGCAAGCTGAAGACACTCGGGTTTCGTCTTTGAAAACCTTTCATTGAGATCAAAACCCTTGAATGAGTATGTTAGATCTGGGCAAAGCTCCTTCCATGCCCCACTCAAACATGACTGTGTAACTTCAGCCCAAGAACCCTTCACAAACCAAATGGTGAGCTTGATATTAAACTCTTTCCAGTAATACTTTGCCACATTTTTCTTAACCTCTATGCATAGTAGATTGGGGGCATCAGAGACTTTTTCATGGTCGGCCAAGGTGAATTCTGTACCAGATAAGGTCTTTAAGTGAGTTCCTAAAGTAATGCGATTTAAGCATATGCATCACCCCCTGGTCCATTGGTTGGGGTTGTGAATGTATATGGCGGCAGAAACACAACTTTTATTTTCGGGTTCAAATCGGCAATTGACGGATGTAACTGTTTATAGTAACCCTTCAGTGCACCAAGGGTTTTTGAGTGATAAATCATTACAGGCTTCAGCTTCAGGTCACCCTTAGCATTAGCACCAAGCATCAGCGTAAAGCGACTATTGCTGTCTTATATCCTGAAGCACATTTTTCTTCAATGGAATTATATGGCCTGTCTGGCGTTCTTTTCCAGTATAAGCAGTTTCTTCCATATTAATGATCTCCTAAACCATATATCCCCCTTTGTCTATGATAGCCTTCAATTTGCTAGGAAATCGCTTTGTTGCATCCAAATTAGCTGATGGGCTCTAGCCTTGTGTTTTGCAGTTGTGATATCCAAACCTACATTGAAAGTTTGCAAGCCAGCCAGGGCTAGCTGCAAGGTGTTTCACTTCACATTCTACCTTCGACTTCAAATGTTCATAAATCTCACTCGCTCTTTCTTTCACAACACTGTACAGAATGTTTGTTTTTTGTTTGTTCTTTATGGTCATCCACGTACTTAACATCTTTTCCATTTTTTCCATAGTATCCAATCTTGCACACGAAGACTTCGCCGAACTTAAGAGAAAACCAGCTTTTGCACTTTTCTTTATTTTTTCTGCATTTTCACGGATGATACACAACGTGCTTTCACTGAGTTGCATTGAGTGTTTTATAGCCGCGGTACTTTCACCACACTCATATCGGGCTAACACTTGCAGTTTTTTTTTTAATTCAAGGTTTATAGACATTCTTACTCGTTTGGGAGCAGGAGCACTTCCACAATTTTTTCCTGGTTATTTACTGGCCATGATAGATGAATAAAAATATCACAAAAAAGCACAGGAAGCCCAAAGTTTACCACAACAACTGTTAGAACAAGCGCTATATTCACACGGTATGCTGGGTGAAGCGAGACTGAAGCAGATGGCCAACAGTATTGCCACAGAGAAAAATGGAAATTCACAGGATGGGCTTCCAAAAATTCACAAGATTTCTGTAAAAATCACAATATCCATAATAATTCTAAATAAATTATTCAAATACATGATTTTACTAATGAAATTATTAAATATAAATACTCTATAACTTACTTTATCATATGTGAAGTCCTGTTATGTATTTCCTGTACCCAGTCAATGTCATGCAGAACAATAGAAAATTATAAATCTTCAACTTATTCGAAGAACTCTTTAATGGGATACAATTCTGCTCCTTCCTTATTTGAATACTTTAAAACATATCTTTGTCTGATCCTGCATTCTTTTAATTCATTTATTAAGACTTTGGAAGGTTCCCACTCAAAGCAAGACACTTCTTTTATTGTAATGCTTTGTTTTGCAATAAGCGATTAGCCACTGTATCAGTTCGTAACCTATTTGTTTGCTTAGTTTTGATTAAGTTCACTTGAGAAAAAATCCTCCCAACAGAAGCTGATGAATGTGGGAGTGCTAAGAGACCACACATTAATTTGGAAAGCAAATCAAATTTTGGTTGATTGAGTTCAAACCAAACAGATGTTGCAGATTGATCTAGGTGTTTCAGAGTTTCTTTTGCATATAGAAGGTCTCGCTATTGTTCTTGAAGTTTATCTAATTCCTCCTCTTTTGCAAGTGTAGAAAATTAATGGCAAGATTAGAGATGAATTTAAGATTCCTCTTTGGAGAAAGAGCCGCTTTAGGTTCCAAAATATTCAACAAGGCCCATATATTATGTTCACCGAGTGGAAACCTTTTTTGTATCTGAATACACAACTCTATTAAAAACACTTGAATGAAATTATTATAAAAAACAAATCAGTTACTAATAATTATACATTGACATATAGATTTGGCAATGTGGTGTGTTGCTTCATGGAGTTCACGTTAGACGAATGAAACCAACCCATATGCGTATTGTATGACGAACTATATGGCACAAAGTTGGTAATGCTTGCTGAGTATGTGGGTGGGCCCACTACTAAGTACAATCATAAATGCAATATTACATAAATTTAAATCTGTGAAGCAATTCAAGCTATTGTTGGATGTATTATCGTAATGATAAGATAATCACTATAATTATATACAATTCAAAGAATATATTCAAATTGTGGTTATTTCTTTTTAATAAATATTGATAATTATTTAATTAATATCCAAGTATGACAGAAATTCACAAGATTTTATAAAATTTTTAAATTATTTCACAAGATCACAAGGTGATAGGCAAATTCACAAGATCTTGTGAAAAATCACAAGCTGTGGCAACACTGATGGCCACGTGGTGGGAAATTGGAAATGATGTGGGCTTTTAGTCTCTAAATTGTACCACATTTTTTCTCACTTGCGTTACTCGTGTGATTTGAATTAAACTATTATTATTGAGGACACGCGTTATTCCAAATTCGCGTAATTTAAACCCACGTGAAAAGATAGGTTACTGTATATATATATATATATATATATATATATATATATATATATATATATATATATATATATATATATATATATATATATATACACACAGGGGGTCCCCATTTAACATCAGGGTCTCATTCCTGAAAGCTGACTTAACCCGGATATTGACGTACGTCGGAAATTACGTAAATTTGAATCTAGGTCCCCAGAAATGCTAAAAATAAATATTCTTAAACAGAAATTTAATCCAAGTTTTTAATCTAATACATAAAAATAGTAAAGGTACACTGTACAGTATTGCTTACCTTTACTATTGTTGTTGGCTTGCATCTGGATAACTTCAGCCCTCATATCCAACTTTGGGTTGAATTATTTAACACTAGCGAATTAGCACAAGATTATGTAGGCGACGCTTCTTCTTCCCCTCTTTTCCATTTTCACGGCATTAAAGAAGCTATTTGCTCTCTCTTGAATCAACAGGAGGCTCACTGGGATGTGCTTTTGATGCTGGTCATCCACCCTAAGCACTAATAACGTCTTAATCACAGCAAATGAGCATGCTAAATAATATGGCAGATGGGAGGTTGAGAAGCAATGCCTTTACAACAGAGTTTCTCTTAAAAATGCCTTCTTCTTGTTCTTATTGTACTGTCTTTTTGGTTTCTTTATCCAAAATTTATATTTGGTAATTTTGTAAATAAATTGAATCTAATTCCTTCAAATAATCACATACATAAATAAATAAAACCATAAACATGATATATATGCATTTAACAATGCCATATGACTATCCTTTCACCAACCTCAACAAGTTTTTCATGTAAAAATTGTATTTACGGCTATGTATTAGATAAATTAATCAAAGTGTACTTTACGTCTCACAACACATTTTTAACGGTAGAAAGGAAATGATGATGCTCTAAATCTTGAATTCTGACCCTGCTAAGGGGAATTTTGTTTTGGTCCAGATAAGATTGGACTTGATGTGGTGTATATTTTGGGTTAGTATAGAGGCATTTCAGTTTGAAAGAGTTGATTAGAAGATCTCGTGTTGTATTTTCTTCTATGTCAGGGGGTAGGAGTTTACTATTGGTCCCCATGATTTGAAAGCTGTGGTCTTCCCTCAACCTTTTCCTTTCCTTTTGTTTCGTTACTTGGTGTCTCGAACTCTCGATTGTTTTTCTGCATTTAATTCAGGTATATAAATCAGTTTCTTCTTCTTCTTCTTTATCTAATGGGATTGGATGAGGGGGAATTGCAGTAATAAAGAAAAAGAAAAACCTGCTAAGATACACAATTCTCAAATATTATAATAACATTTTCTCATATAATATGCTACAAATGACTTTCCAAATTTCAAATATATGAAGACTAGTCATGAAATATGAACATTTCCGATTTAATATTATTATCCCCATACGAATTGGGATCCATGGTGACAAAAACGGAAAAACGGAGATTACTTGAAATAGGGTGGATACGCGCGCAATTCATATATAGATATTATTTCACTGCAATTCTGTTTTTTTTTTTTTTTGTACATGAAATCAATATACTCCTGACGACGGCTTGTAATTTAAAGTGAATAACAGTTATCATTAAATTTCTCTCTTATTTACGCATCATGAATAAATGTTCAATACGACAAGTAGGAAAACAATACCGTAGTTGATGGTGAACATGCGTAATGCATGAATGGACTGGAAGAGGAACTGTCTTGCGTCACCTGACAATTACTAATTTCTAGATGGGACAGATGATTTTAATGTCATTACAAAATCAATATTATACTTCAAAATTAAAAGCTTAAATACAGTTTATCCATAAGTTTGGTACAGAAAAGTTACATCGAATTCCTTACATCCCACAAAGCGTGACGTATGGGGTAACCATTGACCAAGCGTCGTGGGTTCCTGCACGTCCTGGGAGAAGAAGAAGACCCCCGCGAGTGAGACATGGCGGACGACTTACCTTATTCGGCTGAATATGCCAAAAGTGGGCGAGCATCATGCAGAGGATGCAAAGGAAACATTGCAAAGGATTCCTTAAGGTTGGCTGTTATGGTGCAGGTAAGACAGAAGAGCGTCTGTTTGTTGTTAGTTTCGAAATTCCGCTAAAAGTGAAGGGAGAGATTGCCGCGTTTTGGGACCTTCCCACGACAGGAAAGCGCTTGTGATCGTGCATGTAACTAGACCTCGATAAAGTCTCGATTTAATGTTATTGATTTCGGGAAGTAATGTTATTATAAGATTGTAAGATATATTTGCCGTACATTCCACTGTCAAGTCAAAAGAGACTGAATTTTGTTTAACGCATAAATGGATGCCATGCTCAATGGGGCTCAGTAGGCCGAGAGCAGAGAGATTTCGCTGATTTTGAAAAGACTCCTTAAACCTAGCAGAGAAACTGATGTGACTCAACCGTTACCGATGAATTCAGCACCATCACCTTTACAACGGCCGTGCTTTCTGGTCTTTATTTATTTATTGGTCTGGTCTGTTCGTTTTTAACTGTCTTTGCTTCCACAGTTCTTCAACCAAGTTCTGGTATTTTAAGACTTTTTTTTCCTCTGTTGAGGGTTCAAGCAATAGCTTATCTTCCTCTGTCTTGTTTTCTGTTACTCCATATTTTCTTTTGGTCTCTTGTAGTTCTTGGCATTTTATAATGAATTGTTCCAATGTTTATTCCTCTTTTGAATCACATATGTCGCGTTTCCCAACTTCTCCACCAAATGTTTTTCTCCAATTCAGTTGAAGCAAATTGGATCTACATCTGAACATCAATATTGCTTTGTACGAGTTATCATATATTTCTTCTTCCTTTATATTCCTCATATTTCTTCGGTATATGTGCAAGGTGGATTTTTTTCTCCATATCCATTCTCCACTTCTCTCCCCATTTACTGATTTTCTTTTTGATATTTTCCTGTTTCATTTCTTTTATTTCTGGCGTTCCCTTGATATTTACTTCCTGCATATAACTTTCTACTGCCCCCCACCACTTGTATTTTGTATTTCCTGTTCGACTCTTTCATCTCTGTTAATATATCTTTTAGCAATTAATTTTTCCATTCTAAAATGTGGTTTGCATACCCTATTTTATATCTTATGTCTCTCTCTTCCATCGTGGAGCATCCTATGTCTCCCCGTAACGCTTCGACTGCTACATATCCTGGTGCTCCCAGTATATGCCTCCAGACCATATTTTCTATCCTTTGTAGTTTCTTAAGCTCCTCTTTACTCCAGATCATTACTCCACTGCCCATCAGAATGCTCGGTAATACCACACATTTCCAGTATGTTTTACCAATTAGGACTCTGTTGCATGACCTTGCTATCACTGAGAAGCTTAATCCTGCCCTTTTTCTTGCCTTTACTATTTTGTGTATTTTGTGTTCTTTCATATGGGCTTTCTTTTCTGTTATTTTCATTCCTAAGTATCTTATTTCTGTCACCACACTGATATCTCTTATGCTGTTAGGTTTTTAATTTTTTCTATTTATGATCATACAGTGGCTTTTTTGATTGTAATGTTCAGACCACAACTTCCAGAAACCTCCATTAATAAATCTATCATTTACTCCATTTCTCTTCTACTGTTTGACAGCATCAGGCCATCGTCTGCAAAGAAGAGTACCGGTATGTATAGGTTATTATTTTTGAAGCTCATAGTGCTTTTGAATATTCTTTCTATTATCAGGTTTACAATCAGTACGAACAGCAAAGGTGAGCCTGTACACCCTTGTCTTATTCCATTGTTTACTGGCTCATCACATATTTTCTTCGTTCCCATATATATTTCTGTCATCGTTTGTGCATATGTTCGCTATTGTATCTATAATCATTGGGTGACATTAATATTTTTTCAGTGCCCTTATCAATGCTCTCCTTTCCACGGAGTCGAATGCCTTTTCAAAATCAATTGCTGTCACCAGCAGCTCTTGTTTTCTTTCTTTGCTGTTCTCTATACTGTACAGTATTCCAAAATGAACAGATTGTCTTCCAGTCTCCAAGATCGGGTAATTTAACAGTTTAGTATCGCGGCCGAATTTCGGCTATTTCCCGCCAAATATTTAGCCAAAATAACTTGTTTTTTGCGTGATTTATTTTTGGACTCTTGTTTTTATTTACAAGAAATGGAAAAAAAAAACCAAAAATATATCCAAAATTATCTTTTGTTTTGGTAATTTATTTTTGAAGTCTGTTTTTTTTCACCAGTGTATAAAATCCAATGTGATGTTTTTTTTTATATTTCTTGTGAATAAAAATAGAGTCCAAAAATTTATCACGCAAAAAACATTTGATTTTGACTATATTTTTGGCAGGAAATAGCCAAAATTCGGCCGCGATACTAAACTATTAGATTACCTAAGATCGGTGTATAGCATTTATACCCACCTTTTATTTTATATTTCAAGCTTTTCGACGAGCTATCAGCATGATCAAGTCGCTTTTTCAAGTTTATTGTTTTCAGATAATGTATTGCCATGGTGAATAAAAGGCCCAAAATTACTGGATATCAGTGTTGATATTTCTTTCTATGTATATGTTTAGGTAAAGATTAATTTTATGCACCCCTTCTATTTTTGAACTAAACTAGGATTTTATAGGTTTTAAATTATTCAGATAATTGCTTTTCTCTCAGATTAGTATTGTTTGTGTTTAGGGCTGACACTGTTGGGTATTTAATTAACCTAACTTTTTTTTTCCTTTGAGTGTGACGCTGGGACAGGCAAGAAAACTGTCCTCATCAATAAAGGGCCAGGCGCAAAGAAAACATTAAGACGAAAGTAAAGAAAAAGGTTCTGGACAAGACAGATATGAGGTGATGATACACAAAGGAAAAGGACAGACTGAAAGAATAGTGAAAGTACTAAGGACTTAGAGATATGGCAGGTTTAGACCCTGAGATGACAATAGATCTGCTTTTTGAAGGAAGAGAGGGTACAAAAAGTAGGAAAGACAGAAGGAGGAGGGAAGTTTCAGAGTCTGGAGGTAGATAGGAAGAAGCAGTCGCTGCACCGACCAATCCGCGAGCTACGCATCTCCACACATTACCTGTGAGATGAGGCCGCTTGGCGAGTGTTAAGTGGCCTCGGCAGTGGGGGAGGGATGCAGCTCGTCAACTCATCAGAGCAAGGACAGATAAGACCTTTATAGATTTTAAGTAACTGTAAAGAGGAAAAGTAATTACAAAAACGAAACTGAACGGCAATTTTTTGAATGCAGATTTTGAAATTTGGATAATGTAATTTCTCCAAGACAAATTAGAGGCTATATGGATTCCAAATATGTTGATAGAATTAAGAGGGTAAATTTCGTTAGTTTAGAAGACAATAGGGCTATCTGGAGGAGAAGACAAAGAGATAGAGAAACTGTGTCTTGAAGGTATTAAATTTAACTAAAGTTTGTGTGCCCCACTCAGATACCCTCTGCATATTGGAGTTGAGAGTACAATAAAGAATGATACGAGACTAATGGTTACAGAGTAAATGTAGCGGCTCTTCCATTCCACTGTTGGAATAGCAGTGGTTTCACAGTTTGAATCTGACAAATCACAGTTTCTCCATCCTTTGATGTGCATTGTTGGCCATTAGATTAAAGTAAGTTAGCTAAGGATATATATACCCTTTTAGGGGGATTTGCCGTACACAGGTCCTTGGTTAGGTTAGGTATGTTAATCTAGGATAGTATGTAACCCTGTTAGTCCCACATTGTGTCCCTCCATTAAGAGCTCTGGTTATCCACAATCAATTTGAAGACTTAAATTAGTATTTCTGATAATTTTCAATTTGTAACAATTCATTTTTATCATTACCTCCATTTATATTCGTGTTTTCTACCACCCAGAAATTTTGTTAGCCTTATAATTAGATGTAAGATTGTATATATAACTAAATAGCTGCTTTCCAAATGAAATGTTTAATAGAATCTTTTGTTTCACATGGAAAGTATAGTTTTAAAAACCGTATTTCAGCATCATAATTAATTATAGACGTAAATATCACAATTTCCTCAAACATATGCCTTGACTCCGTTTCTGAAATACTCTAATTTTGCTTTTAAACCAGTGTCAAAACTATGTTTCCCCTTTGGATTTTTGCTTAATTCAAATGAACTTGTGTTTTAATTCTGACAAAGCTACTCTCTTTCGTACTAGTAATATGAAAGAGTATAGAATCTAGGAAACTAGTATTTTTTAGGGGAAGGAACCAAATATCCACAGTGAATCCTAACCTAACCTAACACACCTACTACAGATGGTGTTGCTCTACCCTAATGAAGGGGATGGTTGTGATTCCTTCTTCTCCAACAGAAATGGAGTGCATGCCCTTGCTAACCTCAGACCGTGACGGGGTGCAAACCCTGGACCTGATGCCTCAAAGTCGCAAACGCTACCGCTTGAGTAAGGGTGACTACAAAAACAATTATTCCCATGATTGAGAACCTACTGTTAGAAAAATTTCATAGATCCCTGTGCAAGAAACTCTTCCTAACCTACTACAGATGGTGTTGCTCTACCCTAATGAAGGGGATGGTTGTGATTCCTTCTTCTCCAACAGAAATGGCGTTCATGCCCTTGCTAACCTCAGACCGTGGCGGGGCGCGAACCCTCGACCTAATGCCTCAGAGTCACGGACGCTACCGCTTGAGCCAGGGTGACTACAAAAACAATTATTCCCATGATCGAGAACCTACTGTTAGAAAAATTTCTTAGATCCCTGTGCAAGAAACTCTTCCTAACTTACTATGAAGGGGATGGTTGTGATTCCTTCTTTTCCAACAGAAATGGAGTGCATGCCCTTGCTAACCTCAGACTGTGATGGGGCGCGAACCCTCGACCTGATGCCTCAAAGTTGCGGACGCTACCGCTTGAGCCAGGGTGACTACAAAAACAATTATTCCCATGATTGAGAACCTACTGTTAGAAAAATTTCTTAGATTCCTGTGCAAGAAACTCTTCCTAACCATTGTCTTTTTTAATGTGAATTGTTCCTAACAATGTATGATTAGAAGCCTTAAGATGGAGAGTATATCTTTAAAAGCTTTCAGACTAAGAGCAAGGCATTTATGTTGATATCATCTCGAAAGTATCAGTTCTGCTACCTCTTTGGGTTCATTTTATACTCTCTTCAGAGGCAACACTTATGTCTACCTATACGTATGTTATCATTAATAGAGGCACTGTTAAGATTTAGTGTATGACTAAACTAGATGATGCAAAAGTTGTGTAATGGAAGTTCATGGCCTCAAGCTTTACCACTCCCTACAGAGTCAGAGTTAGGCATAGGTATATGTTAGTGTATGTGCAAGCAGGTCCTCTTTGCAAAAATTCATAGTTGAATAAAAATGTATATACAACCAACTAACTTGGTTGAGACGGAAACCTCGGGGCTTTGGCATACTGCATTTTTCTGATTCTCCCTTATAAAGACCTATATTATTCTATGTTGTTTGGCATTTCTTCGCCTCAAGATGCCATGTTTTGATATCTCTGTATTGAAGATGTATTTGAATTAGCAGTACTCTACAGCATTTTCATGATGACATCTACCTATAGGGAAGAAACTCCAAAATAAACAATGGCCCAACAAGAAAGCTGTAACTAGCAGTCCAGAACCAGTCATAGAATCTAAATGGAAACCCTAACTCTCCAGAACCTGCAAACAACAGTGCTCAAATAGATCCAAGGAGGATGGTATTGTAAGTCAGGATTATAATGTGACTAAAACACTGAATCGCTCAGTTGAAGGTACCCTAGCAATTGAATGAGGGACCTTATAAAACCTGGAGGAGACCATGGCTTGCAAAAGACATACCCATGAAGATAGGTCTTTATACAGTTACAGTCTTTACAAGCTAAGTTCTTGAAGCACTGCCTCCAGGAGCACCAGCTATCTTCTTGTGAAACACTGCGATGATGAATAGAATTAATTACAATTTAAGTCTCCTCAATGGAAGGAATGGGTGTAAATTGACACCTTATAGTGAGGACAAGCAATTGGACCTTAAAAGGACCTCCTTAGTAACGGGAAGCCATGAAAATGCAATCCCAGTTATACCCTCTTAATATAAACAGAAGGAATGACCTGATAGGCCTGTTATACTTTTAAAATATTGCAGCCATTTGTCACCATATGTCATTCTGCATGCCCTGAGAATCAATGTATTCTTCCACTGATCTTTGAAGGCACTGAAATTTTTCAACTTTTTAGACCTCAGTGTTGTCTTTAGGAAAATATAATCCAAATGTTCCCTCCCATTTAAAAGACCTTAAAACTTCCACACGTAGTTTCCCACACCACAATATGTAGGAGTTATGACTGCCTTAACCCTGGATTTAGGGACCATGCTTATTACTAAGCATGTCTTCTACCTCTCTAAGTAAAATGTAATTTAACTGCACTATAATTAACCTACTAAGGAATTCTAACTTTTCCATTCTATTTTCTGCACCTGTTCATATTTTTTATCAGTGTATTTTTTTTTTAGCTCCTCAAAATGTTCTCTCCATCTCTTTTTACTATCCATACTTCTGTATTGTACTGTTTATTTCGTAATGTTTTTTCTGACGCTTACTTTCACAGCAATCTTTTTTTTCTTCCTAAGTAATTCTTTCTAGCTAAACCTCTTATTCTAATAAAGCTCTTCACTTCTTCTCAAACTGTAGTTTCCTTTTTATTTCTATTGTTCTAAATTTTGTTTGTACATTCTTTATACATTTTCGATCTTAAAGAAAAGAGATGGGAACTGTTGTAGCACAGTGGTTAGAGCACTTGGGAAATGACAGACCCATTATCCATCCCACGGCTCAGGAAGGCATCCCTCCTTGATTAACTATCTCCAACTTGTGTGTCCATCCCCTTAATGGAGATTAATAGTGACGCATAAAACGGCAAGCGGGAACTCACAGAAAGTAGATAATAAACATTAAACCATAGTAAATTAAAAACTATCTTTTACAGATACAGTAGATGCATTTGATGAAGCCGGGTGGAAAGAAAATATTAGAGTGGTACAAAGGTATCTCCTCTAAACCAACCAGTCGAGCCTCTTAGTACATTTGTTTCAGAAGAATTTTGTATTTAGAATTTATGTATACTGTATCTGTAAGTGTTGGTCACATTTAATTTCCCAACCAACGAGTAATACTAATTAAAACGTTTATAAATTTCTTAATTTAATTTTGTTTTTCAATCTGAAATGTTAGATAGTAAAGTTTGTTAAATTCTTAACTCCCTCTTAGTTTTCAGTCTTCAGTGTTTGATGGTAAGTTTATAAATTTCTTAATATACTTTTATTTTCAGTCTTCAGTGTTTGTTGATTAAGTGCTTAAATTTCTTAATTTTCTTTTACTTTTCATTCTTCAGTGTTTGGTGGTAAACTTTGCAAATTACTTATTTTCCATTTACTTTCCAGTCTCCTATGTTTGATGGTAAAGTTCCACACTGGTATCATCAGATGTGTTTTTTTGGAAAACAACGCCCAAAAACTGTAGCTGATATTGCCCATTTTGATAGTCTTCGCTGGGAGGATCAGGAGAAAATAAAATCTAAGATTGGTAAAGATTGTAACTTGTTTTTACTGTGAATGAGCTGTTTTTGTTATGGTAAAGGCAAAATGGATTGCTGTTGCAATGTCGGATCTTGTAAAGAAGAGTAAACCCAGAGTGCTCTAGGGTTATTTATATTTACATGGAAAGTCACACAAATTTACAGAGTTACTTATATGTACATATAGTTCTGGGTGTTACACTTTTTTATAAGATCCTAATTCCAGTATGTTTGCCTGATAGCTAATACACCAGTAATGGTTTCATTTATGTGAACATGACACTATTAGCATGTTATTTCTTAGACTTCTTATGCAACACTTAATTTATGAAATATTGACCCTTTACTTGCAGCACTGTATATTTTCAATAGTTACACAAAACTGCAAACAACAACAGCAGTTTGTAGAGGAATTTGATTTTTTTGACTTGCAGGGTATTTTGATTTTTCGCTTATAAAGTCAGTCTATCTTTCCTTTATGTTATGCTTATTTTTTTGTAATTGAAAGACTATAGCTAAGCACAAAAAGAAATATTGTATAATACTTTGATTATCACCTCTTGAAAAGTAGAAATTTCTTCAGAGATGCATTTAATATACCTGGCTGCAATAAAGCTCACCTGATGAATCAAAATTGGAGCGGGTGGGTTGAGGGGGTTTTCATGAGAATATGAAGCAGTGGGGTAAGCCAACTGCTTCTGTCGGTCTTGCGGTAGAAGATCCTTGCCCGCTTAGCCCTTGGGTGACTCATACAAGATTGTGGTAGTAGGAGAAATGGTGGCATTTGTTTATCCCCAAGGAGCTAAGAGGAGTGATCAGAGTATGCTTGGCTTCTGGTGAATGTGTGTGCTTTGATTCTGCTACCCTCCTAAGAAGAGGGATTGCAACCATTATAGATGTATGTACAGTATATGTAATAAGTAAAGTGCATAGTAAGGAAGGAAGAATAGGAATTAAAGTATTTCTTTATTGATATACTTTCAGTATTCTATAAAAAAAATTCTTAAAAGGGAAGAAAACACCAGTCTACTACAATAGAAATGAAAATTCGAAACTCACATGTCAAAAAACTCAAAGATACAGAATTGCGTAATTATGTGTAGTGTAGTATAAAAGTTCCTTTGAAGGGAGGAACAGAACACCTCCTCCCTATTTCCCTGCATGTCGTGTAATTTGATAAATTGTGTCAGAGCAAGCAAATTGGAATTCCCTTTCTTTTATATTCCTCTTAAAGAGTCAAGGTTTTTGCTTTAACTGAGCCACCTTCCTTAGAAGTGGGATTATGATATTTATATGTAGATAGTAATAGAAGTGTATAGGAAAGCTGGGAAATATAAACAAATGGAGGCATATCTAATGATTAATAGAGGATAACTATATCTTAAAAGAATATATTTAATGATAGGTTCTGATAAGGGCCAGGAAATTATTATTATGGATAATCTGCTATGGCTGATATAGAGGTGAGGAGATTGTGTGATGTGAGCTAGAGATTGCTCATACACAAATAAAATTCAATGGCCTTTCCACAGTGAAATAATGACAGCCAAACAACTTATGGAATGCATTTTATATTATGTAAATTTTGGTGTATGATTTCATAAAAATATCTCCATGTTAATATCCACGAGTTTAATGTAATCTTGATGTCTCTTTGCAAATAATGTACTATTCCTGAAGATTCATAATTTGTTATTACAATTTGAAATGTGGAAAAGGTGTCAGTGTCTTCCCTTTTTCAAGCTTCTATATAAATTAGAAGGTTTTTGGAGGGAAAATGCTATTCTAATTTTAAATGTGTTGAGATTTGTTCTTAGTGTATCTATATACAAAATCCCTAATCCATCATTTAATGGGAGGGAGGTGCTGACTGAAAGCAAACACTTGACTCTTTGTGGAAGGAAAATACAAAGGAGAGGATTCCCGTTCTCTTCACCCTGCCCCATGTAGTCTATTTTATGACATGCTGGGGAACACACAGGAGATATTCTTGCCCACCCTTGGTACTTAAATATATTTTAGATTTGCTGTATCATACTGGTAGATGGCCTTTGGTTAAGGTGAGCTTGGACTCAAGATGATTATTTTCAAATAAATCTCTAGAATATGTTATTTTGTTTTGTACCCTGTGTCCCCAGCATCTTCAAGTACTTGTCAGTTGTTTTTGACATTTTGTGTGTCACTACTAATCCCCATTATGGGACTGAACACAAACATATGGATACTGGGTAATTAAGGCTGGATGTCCTTCATAACGCCCTTCAGTGGCCTCGATCATAGGTCCGTCACTCCGAGTCGAGTGCTCTTGCCACTGTGCTTCTGTGGTCCCCTTGGTTCAACACTGTCATGAATGCTCTATATTTTTATGTATGTGATTTTTCAAGTGTGTGTATAGTTGCAGTATACGCTGAAGCTTGTAGTAATAGTTTGTATATTTTACTAGTTTAACTTGTGGGTTCGTCCTGTTAAAGACAAATATTCATGCACAGGTCTTTATTGATAAAGGCAATTTTCTTTCCTGCCCTGGTGTCGCATCCAAAAAAAAAAAAAAAAAAAGCATAGTCGTTAACTATGGCAGTTTTTTTTAGCTACCATGAGTCAGTAGCTGAAAATCTCTAGCTAGGGCTGTTTTCTACCTGAAGTCTGTAACTGAATATATTTTAACTAGGGTAGTTTTTTAGCTGCCAGATCTCCGCAATTGAATATTTACGAGGGCAGTTTTATATCTACCAGAAATCAATAATTGGAAATCTTTAGTTAGGGGAGCTTTTGATTTGACAGAAGCCACTAACCAAAAGTCTTTTGCTACAGCAGTTTTTTTATATGTCAGAATTCGGTATTTGGCTATCTTTAGCTAGGAATTTTTATTTATTGAATTGAAGTCGGTAACTGTCCCTCTTTAGGTAGGACAGTTTTTTTTTATCTACCTGAAGTCAATAACTGCTACCTAGTATTTGTTAATGTCATGTAACAATATGCTAATTTATTTTGTTTAGCAGAGTATTTTACCTCAGTTACAATTGGCTTTTCCTTGACAGAGAATGGTGGCAGCTTACCTGTTGGTGGAGGAGCTGGGAAAAAATCCAAAAAGAATGGAGTGGCCATAGGAGGTCTAAAGGACTATACTGTAGAATATGCCAAGAGTAATCGAGCAAAATGTAGGCTCTGTGAGGATAAAATTAATAAGGTATTTTGCTTCCTGTTGTCTTGCACTGCAGCTAGTAGAGTTTTCACAACTATTTTAAATAAATGGTAACATTAATTAACTATTTCCTGTACGTCTTTTTCTTTCTATCTAGTGTAAAATTTATAGGCAAAGGATTGCCACCCATCCATTCTAGTCGTATACACTTACAATGTACTAAAGCCATAATATCCATTCGAGTCGTATACACTTACAATGTACTAAAGCCATAATCCCCCTTATAATGGGGGGGTGGCTAAGTCAAAGTAAAAACTTTGTTCTAGGAGGAAAATACTAATTGGGACCTTAAAAAGGCAACTAATAATGAAATAATGCATAATGAAACCACATTTCCCATTACAGTCAAAGTATTAGGGGTCATATAAGGACCGGTCATCTTACATCTAATTATTACTTTCGATTACAAACCACTATAAAATGAGAAGTTAGCCATGAACATATGTAAATATATATTAGAAATAGCAATGAAGGAATAGAATACGAATATGTAATGAAATAATATGATTAAAGTAAAATATGTGACACAATGTACCAGACAAAAGCATGGAATCAGACATGATCGGCGGGAGGCGGTAGATTTTGAATTGAAAGAAAGAGAAGACGGGGATCATTACCCTGAGGGCATTCTTCCCCATTGGAGGCGATAGATAAGCGGTGGAGTAGGATGCAAACTTGTTTTATCTAGCACCAACAGAATCTTAATATTTAGGTTACTTTCACTGCAATAAGATAATGAAAAATTAAATTACAGGTAATTGTAATAATAATAATAGTTAAAAGATTATACGTAAAGAGAGAGAGAGAGAACTGAGGCTCCTACCAACGATTTTCGAAGGTATGCGTGTGTTTATATGTGCATATCTAATACACACATGCTGTACACACGGCATTAAGAGGAGGGGGTTGATAGCAACTGATGTGTTTTGGTGTATTTAGATATTATTATTATTATTAGTATTATTATTACTCTTATTCAAGTAAAATCCCTTCCTTGTCAGGAATCCAACATGCAAAGTCTTTTTGATCAACACAGGCTTGATTCCCACCAAGGAAGGGAGATTATTTGAAGACATTTAAAAATGCATAATTGCATTACATTTGTTTCATTATTATTATTATTATTAATATTATTATTATTATTAATATTATTAATATTATTATTATTATTAATATTATTATTATTATTATTATTATTATTATTATTATTATTGTTATTAATTTTATTATTATTATTATCATTATTATTGTTAAATGCTAAGAGGACTTTAGCCTAAGAGATTTTCATCTCTTACTATTATTATTATTATTATTCCTTTATGTTGTTAAAGTCGACTAAATGGGGCAGAGCAAGGGGACTGGGAATCCCCTCCTATGTAATTTCTTACCACATAGTTAAAGTCTTTTGCTTTGACTCAGCCACCCCCTGTATAAGCTGAGCATGGCTCTTGTATTTAGTAGTATTAGTATTATTAACCCGAGTGCTTTTCATATATATATATATATATATATATATATATATATATATATATATATATATATATATATATATATATATATATATATATATATATATATATATATATATATATATATATATATATATATATATATATATATATATATATATATATATATATATATATATATATATATATATATATATATATATATATATATATATATATATATATATATATATATATATATATATATATATATATATATATATATATATATATATATATATATCTTTCTCTCAGAAATATTAGTATTTTTGTTATTATTATTATTATTATTATTATTATTATGTTGATGCAGTGAGGAGATAATAGCCCAAAGCTTTTCATTCTGTTTCTCTATCTCTGAATTTGCATGTGATTTCATATGCCATTAGCACCATCTGTTGACCAACCAACAGGGAAATTTTTTGTTGTTGCCTCAAAATGTTGACGACGAATGAGTGAAATTACAAAAAGTGGGGCGACGTGTACAGGGAACCCCCTGTACAAAGGAGAGGATTCTAGGCCCCCTTACTCTGCCCCATTTAGTCAACTTCTATGACAAGCAAGGGAACTTGGAGATGGTATTCTTGCCACTCCCTTATCTTAGGACTATGATATTCGCATTTTCCTTTACTTTCTTTTGCAGAAAAGCTTCACACAATAAAGAAAACCCCATTTCACGCCCCTTTTTGCGAATATTAAATGGTATCGAACAGTGTAATACTATTTATTTCAACATATATCTTTAGATAGAATTGTATTTTTTACCCATGAAAATATCCATGGTAGTGGCCTTGAATTTTTTTTATACATGTGTTATATATTAACGAATACCTTTGTATAAAATTATTGTAGGGTATTGTATGTAATATTGTCAAGTTATTTGCTCTAAGTACCATACTTAAATTGTTCTTTTAGGCACTTTTCTTCTTTTTATATATTTATATATCCTTATGTTAACTATTTTTAGAGATTAGTGCTCCATTTAACATACATCATATGTTAGTAGACTAATCACTGTAATTGGAATTAAAGATTGAGAATGCAATGAATCATTAAATTTTAACATAATACTTCATTGTTGCTACTTGAATAAAAAGGAAAGTTGACACTCATTATTGTATCTGTTGCATCTTAGGATGAAGTCCGAATAAGCAAGAAAGATTATGACAACGAAAGAGCTAAGATGTATGGTCCACAAGATATGTGGCATCATGTTGACTGTTTTTTGAAGAGACGAGTTGAGTTGGAGTTCTTTGAAGATGCCGAGCATATTCCTGGCTTCAACACGCTCTCTGCAGATGATAAAAAAATGCTTAGATCGAAAATTAAGAAAATAGAAGTGTAAGTATTTTTTGTTTATGTTTTAGTCTATATGGAGTATTTATAATACTTGAGAAAATCCATAATAAGAGATTTTATTATATTATATAAATACATTCAACATCTTTCAGGTAGAGGTTGATATTGTATTGCTTCATTTACAAATTGATATAATGATTAAATGTCAATCTATATAATTTTGCAAAAGTCATAAGCCCCCTTGCAAAAGGGATGGCTGACTCTTAGCAAATAAGAGCCCCTCGCTCTGCTCATTTAGTTAGATTTATTGACACACAGGAGGAACGTGGAGGTAGTCATGTGTTATATGTAAACATAGCGGCTTTTATATTATAGGAAGAGAAAGGCCGAAGATGTGCCAGATTCTGCTACAAAGAAAGTAAAAACTGAAGAGGAAGAAGTAGTTCGCAAGCAGTCAAAAAAAATGTACAAATGTCGTGACCAGTTGAAAACTCTGAAGAAGAAGGAGCTGATGTATCTTTTAGAACACAATGATCAATACATACCCAAAGGAGAGAGCTCAGTAAGCATGTTGTATTTCTCTTTGGTATATATTTGTTACATTAAAAAGACATTTAGTAATGCACAGTACGGTAAGTGCATGAAGAGATAGCGATTCACTCAAAATTACCTGAAAACCTCTGTTAAGTTTAAATAAGAATACTGTCGAGTACAACCAGGTGAGAGCTCTGTAAGCATGGTGTTTTCTCATTGGTATATGTTTGTCAAATATGCCGAATATTTGTCAGTTGCTTTTGCAGTATTTGTAATGATAATGTTCAGTGTCTTTTCATTTTAGATGTTGGATGTACTTTCTGATATCATGACATTTGGTGCTCTTGAAGCTTGCAGTGTATGCTCTGATGGTCGTCTGAGATATGAGTAAGTACAGTAATTATAATTTTGTTTTTTAGATTTTTTATATCATGGTATAGTACTTATATATCTTGGTGTAAAATCTTTTATTTTTTATATCTTATTAAAATTAAACACAATAATTTGGAAGGTCAAAAATACCTCCGCTGCCAGTGGACTAATAATTCCCTATATTGTATTTACCTCACAAAGATTCAGTTAAGGTCTTTTGTATACAGGTAGATACCGGTCATTGTAAAGATAATGCCGTAAGGTATGGCTATTTTTCTTTAATTACAGTAAACTTATTTTTCAATAATTACCAGGTCGGGGAAGGGCTATGCCTGCAGAGGAAATTTGACTGAATGGACTAAATGTACCAGTGTTTTGAAAGAACCAAAGCGTCGCCCATTCCTTATTCCTGAAGAAATGAAAACAGCAATTGATTTTTTGTGAGTAATAAAATTCTTCTTTGTCATATCCCTGGTTCAGTTTCACAAGAAATATTAAAGGGCCATGTAGCTATAGCATTATTTATTAATTGAAATCAGTTTGTGAGTCTCTCTTCAAGTGGAAGCATTCTTCAATACTGAAAGACATTGATCATTGCGTTGCTTCCCTACACTGATGTTTTTTGTTATATGTTAAAATTAAGAACACCATTTATTCAAAAATATGATTTTGATGCCCCTTTCTAATGAAACTCCCAAAATGTGTGCTTCCTGATACTCGGAACCTCAAATTTATGATTTTAAAGGGAGACCACCATTGCAAATTGCAAAGCTTGTAGGTCAGTAAAAATACTAAAAATGGGGTATATTTGACAGTTAATGTTAAGGAAGTTTGTATATTGATAGATATATACAGGTACTAAAGAATCGTAAGCAATACATGTCATATTCTCCAGAGACTTTAACCTCTTCACTGGCAAATTTTGCTCCAAAAATCTTTGCACTTCCAGACAAATGAAGTGAAAAAAGATTTGAACAAGTAATTTTTGGTACGTCTCATCTATAACGGAAATGCTGTAAGTAGGGTCGGAGGATGTAGGATGAATAGGAAAGTATTTTTCTCTGCCTTGAAAAGGCTCAGAGAGAGCCAGAGTTGAGGAGAATACTGGCGCAAAGATAATATTGTATGGAAACTTTTTGACGAGATATTTCGTCATGCCCAGGAAGATGTTAATGGTGTTAAATATCTTGTTTGGAAAGTAAATTATGATATACCCATGTTACTTTTATCTTAAATAGGGCAAACTACAAGTTCCCTGGCATTGGTAAAAGAGTTTGGATTGATCATGGTCTTACCACTGCTGAAAAAACTGAAGTTAAAGCAAGTAGGTAAGTATAAAAGTAACTTAGCATTGTTGTTGACATGTGTATTATTGCGTAATTTTTAGCTGGTTCCTTTACTCTTGCTTTTTGGATACTTTAGGAAATAAACTTAAGTTTAATTTGTATTTATCTTGTTTTTCATTATTTTGCATTATGTGTGATAAGTGGTATTTGCTTACAAAGGAAACCACAGAAACGAAATACCTTATGTTCAATTTGTATTTAACTTTCTTTTCATTATTTTACTTACGTGTGTTAAATGGTATTTGCTTACAATGAAAACTACGTTCTCAATTATGCATTCCCTAGTGGGCATTACAGGTATTCAATTTAGAATTATCTTCCAGCTCATCTCTCTCGGAATCTGACAAACCCCTTGAGAACATGAAGTTTGTTATTGTTGGTGAGAAATTTTCAAGGAAAAAGTCGGATATCAAAGAAGTAATTAAAGGCCTTGGTGGAGAAGTCAAGTCCAAAATCGAGAAAGACACAGCTGCTGTCATTACTACGCCAGGTAAGGTTGTTTTACAAGATTATGATTATAATTTGTAAAGTGCCTCTCAGTGCAGTTTCAGGAAATAGCTATGATATTCTTGTCAAAGTTTGATATTTAATAAGTATAATTTGTTACTCAAAAATATATTTGCACTACATAAAGTATAAGTACTCCCTTGTTTGTGTTTACAGCTCTTATAGGTGGAACAAACTCAAAGATAAATGAAGCAAAGGACCTGAACATTCAATGTGTATCTGAAGACTTTTTAGATGAGGTGCAAAAGGGTGGTGCTCTACTTATGATTCAAAAGAAAAATATTGCTTCTTGGGGAGGTGATGTAAGTAAATTATTGGTAAATGTAGGGGAGATGCACATTGAAGTTTGTTTTAGTACTATTGATCTCACGCTCAAAAACTTATAAATTTTTTCAAAAAAGTATTACGAATAGGTCAAAGTATTCAATAAAGTTCATATTTCTGCTTTGCCATGTCCCTTTTTTTTTATATTGCTAGCTCATAACTGCTCAGTTATTATTACGTCCGTCTCGTATAATTAGTGAGACTAAGTAAGTTGTTGTTTACCGTTTTATATGTCAGTTTTATGAGCAGGGGAATTAAAACTCAGTTGCCATTATAATACCTAGGAATGGGCTCGGAAACAAGTTTGTCACTTTCCAAGTCAAGCGCTTTATCCACTGAGTTAAATACAAAATTAAGTTTCTAGGGTCCCTGCTTGCCATTGTCCCTTCAGTAAGGCTTGTTTTTGTCCTCTCATGCTTGTCACACTAGGCTGTATATAACTTTGTACTAATTTATTTGGTTTGCTCTTTTTTTTTTTTTTTTTTATATCAAACCTTCTAAGCTGCCTTGCTGTTACTCTCTTTACTCAAGTTTTGTAGCTTCCACACATCTTGGTAGCTCATTTGCCTGTGGAACCGTATGGTTTTATATGTTCGCAAATTCTTCATTCCCAGCACTTCAGTTTTCTTTTTCTCAGCTAAAAAGTTTGACAATCCCCACCTCAGATACAAGGAAAAGCAACTGTTCCATCATAGTTGCTAATCTTAGAGTGCATTGATATGGAGTTTCCCAATTCATTCTTCCCTCCCACATCCTTCTATCTAGCACTTATACCTAATATTTTCATATCCCAGCTGCTCTACCCAAAATCTTCATATCCCAACTCATACTTCGCTCTCACATCTATCTAGTTCTTATACCTATTATCCTCCCAACTCGAATTTCCATCACACTTCATTCTAGCTCCTCTAATAAATAGCTTCATTTTTCAACTCGTACTTCCCTCCCACAACTCTCTAGCCCTTCTCCCTAAAACTCTCCTTCTATTCATTTGGTACTCCATTTATCATCATATAACGCAAAGTTACTAAAACACCAGTCTTATTTCCTCATTTTCCTTGCCACATGCTCACTTTTTAATATATTCTTTCATATGTTTCCTCTACTTGAGATCTTACTTTGAAAATATCTGTGGCTTATTTATTTATTTGTATAGATAATGGTTTAAGAATTTATATGTGTATTCATATATAAGTTACTATTAATATACTATTTAGCAGATTCTACATTCTTGACTTTTTTCTTTATCTTATGTGAGGTTTTGATGGTCAGATTTTTGTATCTGGCATATTTTTGTAAATTCCTTATTAAAGTATTGTTTAGTTTTTGTTGTTTGCTGTTTTACGTCACCATTAATCACCATTTGATGCCTTTTCTTTAGGTAGTGCGGTGGTTAGACTATTTGATTTGGGAAGTGACAAACCCGTGTTTGAGCCCCCTGTGGGGATATAGGAAGGGCAACCAGCTTTACTTCCCCAGCTCCAAGCTGTCTATGTCCACCCCCTTTCAAATGGAGATAAATAGTGACACGTAAGATTGCAGACAACAAACAACATTCTTTAGCAAATATTGGCTGTTTAATGTGTTTGCTTAAATATATTTTGGTAATGCATTTATTAGACAGAAGGCTTATAGCTGTTAGAGTCTACTAAGCAAGATTGTAATAGTTTTGAGAAGTAACAAAACAAATATTTATACTATTTTCTTTTCCAGCCTCAGGATAGAGTCCTTAACAGCAGTAAATCTTCTTCAAAATTCGGTGAGATGTACTTAGTTTTGTATAGCTTACAATTTGAATTAGATCTATAAAGCATTACATAACCTGTTTTCTGTTTGAAAACTTATTTGAGTCACTTCATGCATGTAATTCCATAGCAGATTCAGTAACTAGATAAAATAAGAATTATTTTTATTAAAACTCTACTATCTCCTTTTAGTCACTCTCTTTCCTTTGTTAATATGATTAATTAATACTGCCAAGATGCTTATACCTGCTAACACAGTAATCTGGTGTGTGGGTGTTGGGGTTAGTTGCCATGAGATAAAGAAGTAGGAGCAAAATAGTTGCAGCTGTTTGCCCACACAACAGAAATTTCATGTCCACTTACCCCGTGGATGACCCAAGAAGGGCGTTGAGGCGGAAATTGTGGCAGCCCTTTGTCTGCAAGGAGCTGAGAGGAGTAATTGAGGTATACAGTCACCTCTCGAATTTACGCGAGGATAGGTAATGAAAATGACCGTGTAAAGCAAATTTCGTGTATTTTAAAAGAGTCTATTTCCATAAAGAATAATGGTTATAAACATAGATACGTTCCACAAGTGTGTATAACACTATATCAAAGAAAAAAGCTAAGTAAAACACATTTTACAAGTACATAACCAAGATGAAATACGTATGTAAGCTAAAAATAAACAAGTACAGTATTAAAGATACAGATAAAAAAAAATGAACAAATTAAGTCACTCTAAATATGGTAGACAACAGGTGTTTGGTGGTGGTGATCAAAGTGCTAAGCCATAATGACTTTCTGACTGGATTATTCAGAGAAAAATGGACCTAATGAACACCAACCAGAGCTTGTGCCTTTGCAGTGTAGTCGGTCAGTACCCTCTACAAAATGGGATTTTCACCATTATTGGAGTGATTTTTTCACATAAGCAATATTTATAATGTATATATACAGTGTTCCCCCCCTTATCGCGGTAGTTCGGTTCCGGGACCCGGTGCGAACCAGGAAAACCGCGGAGTAGGATCAGCCTATATGTACATAGATATTTTAATTTATTTTTACATTTACACTGTATAAACCCTCCCTGTACTGTTAACAAACCACCCTTTACTTCATAAATAACAGCATGCAACGTAAATTTATAGGAAAGTGATAGATAAAATTACGGTGAATGAAGTGGTAATTACATGACATACTCATTTACAATAATTTTTAAGTTTACGTACTGTATAAACCCTCCCTGCACTGTTAAAAAAAGCATGAACTATCTCACGTAGGTGAGAGCTACTGGAAATATAAATATATATGCTAGCTTACGTATCTATCGGACACTACATATTTCGCATGATGCAATACTGTGAGTTATACTGTACGTACGTATATCTAAATTTATGTTTTACTATTTTTTACTATTTTATTATTCTTAGGCTAGGAAATACTTGTTTTATCAATAAAATAATGAAAATATTAATATTCACTAGGTCACGTAGGTGAGAGCCTTTGCGTCTTCCGAAACACTGATACCGGTATCGTATTTTACGTGGTGCAATACTGTTTACTATTTTTTACTGTTTTATTATTCTTAGGCTAAGAAATACGTTTTTTTTTTTCTTTATGAATAAAGTCATGAAATTACTGGAAATATAAATATATATGCTAGCTCACGTAGCTGTTGAACACTACAGTGTTACCCTGGTTATTCGCGTTTCTTGGTTCGCTTTCTCACTCTATCACGTTTTATTTTTGGATAAATTATTATTTTATTTCATGGGTATATGCAAAAATATTAAAATATTAAAAAAAAAAATTCTCAGTATTTTCATTTTTTTTATTGAAAAAAACATATTTCATTATCTAATTGATAAAAAAAATTATTTCCCAGCCTACGAATAATAAAACAGTAAAAAATAGTAAAAAATATAAACGTAGATAGATAGATAGATAGATAGATACGTTTATTGACCACCTCTTGAAAAGTACAGTATAATCTTTACAAAAGGAATATTTGGTCCAGATTACAGTGAATAAATAGAATAGATTTTGTACTATCATCAAATAAGTAGATGAATTTTAAATTAATATACATTGTACTAATAACTGAATGATATACGTACGTACAGTATAACTCACAGTATTGCATCATACGAAATAGTGTTCGATAGCGTACAATGTATTGGGGTCACAGCTACGTGAGCTAGCATATATATTTATATTTCCAGTAGTTTCATGATTTTATTGATAAAGAAAACGTATTTATTAGCCTAAGAATAATAAAACAGTAAAAAATAGTAAAAAAACATAAATACTAACAGTATTGCAACATGTAAAATACGATACCGCTATCAGCGTTTTGGAAAAACACTCGTTCAGTCTAACTCACGGTTTGCTTGTGTTCGATAGCGTACAATGTATTGGGGTCGAAGCTATGTGAGCTAGCATATATATTTATATTTCCAGTAGTTTCATGATTTTATTGATAATAAAAAACGTATTTCTTAGCCTAAGAATAATATAACTGTAAAAAACATAAATACTAACAGTATTGCAACATGTAAAATACGATACCGCTATCAGCGTTTCGGACAAAGGCTTCCACCATCTTCCATTGTCTCGCCTCACTCGTGTGCGCCATTCATGTTGTTGTTATTATTATTATGTTTTGCTTGTGATTATTGTTACTCGCATATTTTAACCTTTGCAATGCCTCCCAAGCATCCTTCATCTTCTAAGGCTTCTTGTAGTGAGCCTAAGCGGCAAAGGAAAATGTTAACCTTTGTAGATAAAGTGAAACTCTTAGATATGTTGAAAGAAGGAAAAAAGTTTGTGGATGTCGGCCGCTATTTTACGTAAACGTAAAAATTATTGTAAAATATGGAACCTATGTATGTCAAGTCATCATCACCTCATTCATGGTAAGTTTTCCTATCACTTTCATAAAAAAATTACGTTGCTTGCTGTCATTTATAATGTAAAGGGTGTTTTTTTAACAGTACAGGGAGGGTTTATACTGTGTAAACGTAAAAATACATTAAAATATCAATGTACATATAGGCTGATCCTACTCCGCGGATTTCCTGGTTCGCGCCGGGTCCCGGAACCGAACTACCGCAATAAGTGAGGCAACACTATATATATATATATATATATATATATATATATATATATATATATATATATATATATATATATATATATATATATATATATATATATATATATATATATATATATATATATATACACACACCTTGTTCCTTTTGTACGCGATTTTTTTATCCACGAAATTGCGATAACACCTCCCCAAAATAATAGTAAAAAACTCGGATTTCGCGAATAATGCCCCCCCAAAAAAACAAAAACTAATAAAAACCAAATAAGTATTATTATTATTATTTTTTTTTTTTGATGACACCAGGATGGACCAAAAAATGATAAAATAAAGCAGCCTTTATCGGGCTGCAAAGAGAAACAGATGGAGAGTGTAATGACCTGTCAGATGTGAAGGGATTATAAAAGATGTGTAATGAATATCCAGCTCTCTGCTGGGTTTTTATATACCTCTGCATTACTCTCATGATGTCTATTCCAAAAATTCTCCTTAGATATTATTATTATTATTATTATTATTATTATTATTATTATTATTTTTAACAATAATTTTCCTTTGATGATGATGATTGTGGAGATTATTATTATTATTATTATTATTATTATTATTATTATCATTATTAATATCATTATTATTACGAATTTGTAATTAAACAATGATTTTTACAATAAATAATGTAGTTTTGGTTGAATGAACAAGAGTTAATTAAAGATTCTCTCTCTCTCTCTCTCTCTCTCTCTCTCTCTCTCTCCTCTCTCTCTCTCTCTCTCTCTCTCTCTCTCTCTCTCTCTCTCTCTCTCTCTCTCTCTCTCTCTCTCTCTCTCTCTCTCTCTCTCTCTCTCTCTCTCTCTCTCTCTCTCTCTCTCTCTCTCTAACATTCTATTCTACCCAATAGGGTGGGTGTATATATAATGTATAATGATGATGATCTTTTCTTATCGTAATCCTCTTTGTACTGGTGGAAGAAGCCTCTGCGGGCGCTTATTTACTATATTAAAAAAAAAAAAAAAATAGTAATATAGTAAATAAGCGCCTGCGGAGGCTTCTTCCACCAGTACAAAGAGGATTACGATAAGAAAATTTCATCATCATTATACATTATAAATACACGCACCTTACCTCTGTCATATGTCTATCTAATCTACATTTGAAGGTGTCTAAGTTATTGGCATTTATTATCCTACTAGGAATACTCTACGGTATTACCAAGCCAAATTTCACCAATTTCCCTTCTGAACCTAAATTTATCAAAATTAAATCCATTACCCATTACGAGCTCTGGTTTGATCATGAATTTTTAAAACTTTATTAATATCACCCTTGTTAATCCCTTTAAGCCATTTATACACCTCAATCATATCCCCCCTAACTCTGTGCCTCTCTAGAGAATGTAGATTAAGTATTTTTAATCTGTCTTATGGTAGATTTAGGCATTGCATAATTATTATTATTTTTTTCGTTTTTTAGTCTTGCTTTGGTTATTTATAATTCTTATTTTATCTTTATACATTTGTAGATAGAGGTTCGTTCTCCAGCATCTTCCTCCTCTTCTACCACATAAGTTACTTGCTCACTGCCACCATGCATGTCCCAGTGTTACTGTATAACTGTTGCCCACTGCATAATAGAGTAAAGTATAGTAATGTATGTTAATTTCTAGCTGTAAAGTGAAATGAATATCTTTTGTATACTCTTAAAAATAGATACAGGGCTTTCTGCTTTGCTATGTAGTAATAAAATGTTTCTTACTTATCTTATATCTTTGGCATGGTGTGTCTATGTAAGGTTTGGAACGTATCTATGCCCTCTATCATTGTTTCCTATGGAAAATAACTAGTT
The DNA here is from genome assembly GCA_037179515.1 of Halocaridina rubra. Classification (NCBI taxonomy): domain Eukaryota; kingdom Metazoa; phylum Arthropoda; class Malacostraca; order Decapoda; family Atyidae; genus Halocaridina; species Halocaridina rubra. The sequence goes on along the minus strand of JAXCGZ010015177.1, from coordinate 26,580 downwards.
TTTTCACGCGATTTTCCATTTACCCGACACTTCTGAGAACCTATCTAGGCATTATTCTGAGAACTAGGTGTATATATATATATATATATATATATATATATATATATATATATATATATATATATATATATATATATATATATATATATATATATATATATATATATATATATATATATATATGAGAGAGAGAGAGAGAGAGAGTCATAAATCATTGTTGTACTAGTTCAACAATGACTTATGTGGAAAAATCACTCCAATAAGGGTGAAAATCCCATTTTGTTGATGGCACTGACTGACCACACTGCAAACAAAGGCACAAGCTATGGTTAGTGGTCATTAGGTCTCTTTTTCTTCAACTCGGCACCTCGTTTTTTTCTCGCTCGCGTTAATTACGCAGTTCGAATATTTCTACCATCATGTATATGTGCTAATCCAAATTCGTGTAGTCTAAGCTTGTGTAAGTGAAGAGGTGACTGTATAAGCTTCTGATGAATGCTTGTGGTGTGACTCGTACACCCCCCCCATACAATGGAGATTGCTGCCATTGTATATCTATGGATGTATGCATTGAAGGAGATGTAAGTGATGCCTTTGAGTACAGGGGGTCCTCTGTTTACAATGTTCGAGTTATGATGTCATGTGGTTACAATGCATCTCCCATTAATTATATTGCCTATTTTTTGATAGATTTTGGCCTCTCTTATGTCTCAGATTTTGGCCTCTCTTATGTCTCCTAAGCATAAAGCAAATTCTTCTGATGGCAAGAAAAGGATAGTCATCACCATAGAAGTGAAGTTAGATACAGTAAAATGCATGGGAAAGGGAGAAACTTTAATACTGCTTTAGCATATGTGCTTATTTACGTGTGTTCCGACTTACACAAATATTCGGGTTACATCACTTCTCAGGAACGGCACTCTGACGTTAGTCGAGAACCCCCTGTATGATATATGAAAATTCTTCTAATCTGTATTTTAATATTTTGTTCTTAAATTTCAAATTAAATATACCCTGTTTTACAAATTGACTCACCCTGTTTTACAAATTGACTCTATTGTACAATCAGAGGTGTGGGTAAGACAAGACTCCTTGTTCCTCTGTGTGTTGTGAAAGTCGACTAAATCTCCTCTGTATTTTTCTTCCTACTGGCAGCCATGAAATGTGAGAGTATTCTGGTAGAAGAGATCCAGTCAGAATCCTAATACAGTACTTGAGTCTCTGAATGTGCATGGTTGTGGTGTAAATGAAAGTAAGGGGGAGGAGATAAGGTGTATGTATGTGATAAGAAAGATGGATGTGCTTGCAATGAGTGAAACTAAGCTGAAAGGAAATGGTGAGGTGAGATTTTGGAGAGAGGTAGGTAGGGTGTCTGGAGTTGATAGAGGGCGAAGAAGAGAGGGATTGGCTGTATTGGTAAGTGAAGAGATAAGTGTGTGGTGGAATGAAGGAGGTATCATCTCTAATAATAGTGGCTAAAATGAGACTGAAATGCGAGGCTAGGACATTTGTAAGTGCCCATAGCTCTGGTAATGAAAAGTAGGAAGAAAGAAGAATTTTGGATGAAATTGAACGAGTGTGTGGGAGACTTCGGAATGAATATGAATGTGGTATTGATGGGAGATTTGACTGCTAGAGTAGGAAATGAGCCAATGGATGGTGTAATTGAGAAGTATGGAGTACTTGGTAGAAATGAGAGTGGAGAGAAAATGATGGAAATGTGTATTTGAGAGAGAGGTTGATTGCCAATACTGTAGTTGAAAAGAATGATGTGCACAAGTATAAATGTTTCAGAGTATATAATGATAGAGTAGTTGACAGAGCATTAATGTATTATGTTGTGGTGGACACTAGGGTGATTGGAAGAGCATTGGATGTAAATTTACGGAGAAGAGCATGTGGTGAAATACCTGATCATAATTTAGTGGAAAGTAGAGTGAGAGTGGGAGAAAGAGATGCTAAAAGTGAGTGAACTGAATTAGAAATAGATAGACTGTTTGTATATGGCTAGTCTGAGGATTGTGTGGAATGAAGTTATAGAGAAAGTGGAGGAGGTAGTGGAAGAAGAATGGAGTTGTTTCAAGGAGGAAGTTATTCAGTGTGCATTAATGGCGGAATTGAAGTAGGCGTTTGAGATATAGTTGCAGATAGGTGATTTAGGGGCATATGAGAGGTATAGTGTAAAGAGGATGTTAGCAAAGTGTGTGGTCAGGGAGGTAAAGAGAGAAATGAATGTAAGGTGGGGTAGATGCTTGTCTGAGAATTTTGAAAGGAACAAGATGTTTTGGAAGGAAATGAAAAGTGTGTGGAAAGCTGAGTCTGGTAGGGAGGAGAGGATGAAAAAAGCAGATGAGCAATTGCTAGTGCACAAAATAAAGGTAAGAGAGAGAGGAGCAGAGTACTTCTAGGAACTGCTGAAAGAGGAAGATGATACATTGGTAGAGAATGTGGCTGTGAATAATGACTATAGAATGCCAATGTTAGGTGACGAGAACAATAGAGATAATAGAAGAGGAAGTATGCTTGGCATTGAGAGCATAGAAAGCAGATAAAGCACCTGGGATAGATGGGTGTCATATAGAGTGCTTGTCAAAAGATGGGGATGCATTAGTAGAATTGATGATTCGGTTGTTGAATGCATGTTTCAGGAATGGGAGAGTCCCAGTTGATGGTTGGAGTGCATGTGTAGTTATGCTTTATAAAGGAAAAGGAGATAAGTATGAGTGTATTAGTTTTAGAGGAATTAGTTTGCAGAGTGTATTAGTAAGGTTTATGGAAGTGTGTTAATATAGAGAATTAGGAAAGATACTGAGATTGATTGGGGAAGAACAGTGTGGGTTCAGGAGAGGAAGAGGATGTGTGGATCAGGTATATGTGGTAAGACAGGTGTGTGAGAAGTTCATAGAGAAAGGTAGGGACTCTCCTTGGGCTATTATGGACTTAAAGAAAGCGAATGACACGTTTGATAGAGGCGTTGTGGAGTGTTGCAACTGTATTGAATGAGTTGAAGTTTGTTGAATGCGGTGAAGAGTTTTTACATGAATAGTAGAGCATGTGTGAGAGTTGGGAATTGTATAAGTGATTTATTTGAGGTGAATGTGGGATCTTTTCTAGGTTGTATGATGTCACCATGGTGGTTTAATGTTTCTATGCTTGGAGTAATAAGGGAAGTAAGTGAAAGGGTATCAGACAAAGGCTTGGAATTAGTGGGTGAGTATGGAAGGGCGTGTAAATTGAGTCAGTTGCTATTTGCAGATGATGCAGCACTGGTTCTGGTACTGAGAATGAACTGTATCATTTGGTGACTGAGTGTGTTAGGGTGTGTGAAAGAAGGAAGATTCAGGTTAATATTGGTAAAATAAAGTCACGAGATGCACGAGGAGTGTTAGTGCTGGCAGATTGAATGTAGGAGTAAAAAGGCAGTTGCGTAAAGAAGTTGAGAGTCTTAAGTATCAGGAGTCACACGTGGCAAAGAATGGATGAGTGGTTGCAGAGGTAAGTCATATAGTGAAAGAAGTGTGTAAATTTCTAGGTGGGTTGAAAAGTGTGATGAGAAGTAGGTATTTAGGAATGAATGCAAATAGAAGGATACAAGAAGGTGTGTTTGTGCTGACAACATTGTATGGAGCAATGACTTGGAATGCAAGAGAGGATAGAAAGAACAAGTTGAATATAATGGAGATGAGGTGTTTAAAAAGTATGATTGGTTTATATAGAATAGATAGGGTAAGGAATGAGGAGGTCAGGTAAAGAATGAGTGTTGAAAAAAAGGTATTAGATAGGTTAGATCAAAGAGTATTGATTTGGTTTGGACACATGGAAAGGATGAGTGACGAATGATTTGCGAAGAGAGTGGAATGCAGAAGTGGTTGGAGTAAAGCCAAGAGGAAGACATAGAATGAGATGGATGCATGGCTTGAAAAGGGCATTGGATGCAAGTGGAATGTCAGTAGACATCTTTACCCCTCTCTAACCCTATACCCTTCCTTATCCTTTCTTCACGCAAAGTTCCTAAGATTCTTCGCTCGCTAAAGACGAACAAAGCTTCTGGTGTTGATTGTATCCCTGCAAAGTTCCTTAAGGTGTTAGCAGATGAACTGGCTCCTGTGCTTTGCCGTCTTTTTTGCCTCATTCTGTCAACCAGTATCTAGCCTTCATCTTGGAAGCCTGCTCTAGTTCAACCTATTCCTAAGAAGAGTGACCGCTCTATTCCTTCAAACTACCGACCTATTGCCCTAACCTCCTCTATTGCTAAAATTTTTGAAACTTTGCTCAATGTTTACTTCTTGAAATGCCTTGAATCTAACTCACATATCTCAGATCACCAGTACGGCTTCCGCAATGCAAGATCCATTGGTGTCCTCCTGTCCTGTCTTACTCATGTTTAGTCATCCTCTCTGAGGAACTGTGGGGCATCCTTTGTCGTCGCCCTTGATATCTCTAAGGCTTTTGACAGAGTCTGGCGCAAGGCTCTGTTGGTAAAACTCCCTGCCTATGGCTTTACCCCTTTTCTCTGTTCTCCAGTTTTCTTTCTAACCATTTTATATCTATAGTTGTTGATGGTGTGACATCTAGACCTTTATCTGTTACTAGTGGTGTTCCACAGGGCTCTGTTCTTTCACCTACTCTGTTCCTTCTCTTCATCAATGATCTACAATCTCCGTCTTCCTCTCTTCTTCATGCCTTTGCTGACAATTCTACCCTTCACTTTTCCTCTGCCTTTTCTTCACAACCTTCATCTGCTACTTGTAATCAGTCTCGTATCACTCTTTCCTCTACTCTCAACTTCGATTTGCAGAGAGTATCTGAGTAGGGCACTCAAAATTTAGTAAAATTCAATGCCTCTAAGACAGTTTCTTTCTATTTCTTTATCTTCTCCTCCTCCTGATAACTCTATTGTCTTCAAATCTGACTAAATTTACCCTCTTAATTCTATCAACATTTTAGGAATCCATATAGCCTCTAACTTGTTTTAGAGAAACCACATAATCCAAATTTCTAAATATTCATCCAAAAAATTGGGAGTTCTATTTCGTTTTCGTCATTACTTTTCCTCTTTGCAGGTACTTAAAATCTATAAAGGTCATATCTCTCCCTGCTTAGAATACTGCTCACACATTTTGGGTTCTTATTCTTATCTCCTTGATAGGGTTGAATCTAAGGCAGTCAGACTCATTAATGTTCTTTCTCTTACTTCTAATTTGAATTCTCTCTCTCTTTGCCATAAGGTATCATCCCTTTTCTTTTCTATTGCTACTACTTCCATCGCTGCTCTAATGAGTTGGGGAGTTGCATCCCTCCCTCACTTTTGAGGATGCATAACACTCGCCAAGCAGCCTCATCTCACAGGTGCTGTGTGGAGATTTGTAGCTAGTGGATTGGTCGGTGCAGCGACTGCTTCTTCCCATCTACCTCCAGACTCTGGAACTCTCTTCCTCCTTGTGTCTTTCCTAATTCTTATGACCTATCTTTCTTCATAAAGCAGATCTATCATCATCTCAGGGCCTAATCCTCCATATCTCTAGGTCTTAGTACTTTGACTATTTTTTTCTGTCTCGCTTTCCTTTGTGTAATATTACCTCATCTCTGCCTTGCCTTAACATTTTCTTTTCCTTCATCTTTGTGTTTTCTCGTGCCCGGGCCTTTATTGATGAGGGCAGTTTCTATCGCTACTACTTCCATCGCTGCTCTGATGAGTAGGCGAGTTGCATCCCTCCCCCACTGCCGATGCCACGTAACACTCGCCAAGCAGCCTCATATCACAGGTACTGTGTGGAGATTTGTAGCTACTGGATTAGTCGGTGCAGCGACTGCTTCTTCCCATCTACCTCCAGACTCTGGAACTCTCTTCCTCCTTCTGACTTTCCTAATTCTTATGACCTACCTTCTTTCAAAAAGCGGATCTATCGTCATCTCAGGGTCTACTCCTCCATATCTCTAGGTCCTGTTTACTTTGACTATTTTTTCACTCTCGTTTTCCATTGTAACATTACCTCATATCTGCCTTGTCCTTAAATTATTTCTTTTTCTTCATCTTGGTGTTTTCTTGTGCCTGGGCCTTTTTTGATGAGGGCAGTTTTTGCTCTCTCTCTCTCTCTCTCTCTCTCTCTCTCTCTCTCTCTCTCTCTCTCTCTCTCTCTCTCTCTCTCTCTCTCTCTCTCTCTCTCTCTCTCTCTCTCTCTCTCTCTCTCTCTCCTCTCTCTCTCTCTCTCTCTCTCTCCTCTCTCTCTCTCTCTCTCTCTCTCTCTCTCTCTCACACACACACACACACACACACACACACACACACACACACACACACACATTCTTTGCAGGATGTAAGGAAATACTTTTTCAGTGTAAGAGTAGTTGATAATTGGAATTCGCTAAGCGAGGAGGTAGTTAATGCTATCTCAATCCATAGTTTTAAGGACAGGTACGATAAGTATCACTAAGTCTAAAATGGAACCGATCAGGAGACGGGAAGATACGAGCTTTGGGCTCTTTCCCGTAAACACAATTAGGTAATCACATTAAGATTGTTATACACAAATGCTGATGGATTAGCTGGTAAGGCAGTAGAATTAAAAGATAGCATTCACAACAGTAAGGCAGATATAGTAGGAATTACAGAGACTAAGTTGAGTGAGGACATAAACAGTGTCACAGTTTTTCCTAAGGGCTTCAGAATACTAAGGGTTGAAAGATCTGAGAGGACTGGTGGAGGGATAGCACTGCTCATAAGTGAAAGGATTCAAGTTGAAGAAATAAACTTGGCTATAGAAAGTGAGTTCAAGGAATATCTTGTTGCTCGCATAAATACTGGGTCAGAGAGCATTATAATAACTGTTGTATATAACCCACCAAGGAGCCAGAATAGGCTTGAAGTTTATGAGGAAAGTCATTTAGGTACTATTGAAGTCATAAACTCAGTTGTTAACATGGCACGGGAAAAAAAAAGTAGGATTTTGATTATGGGAGACTTTAATCATAAAGAGATAGATTGGATAAATCTTGACCCACACAGTGGTGAGGACTCATTCGGGGCAAGATTCCTAGATTGCATACAAGGGAATTTCCTACACCAACATGTAATGGAACCAACAAGGGCCAGGGGTGGGGATGAGTCATCACTACTTGATCTAGTATTCACAGATAATGTGTTGGATATTGAAAAAATTGAGTATGAACCACCAATTGGAAAGAGTGACCACTGTGTGTTGTTGATGGAATATGTCATTGAAGATATTCTGCCTGAGAGTAGAGGCACTGAGGACATGAGGAGGAACTATCCGAAAGGAGATTACATCAAAATGAATGAGCTTTTTGCAGTTATTGACTGGAGAACCTTATTTTACAACAAATCTGTACAAGAAATGTATGACATCTTTTGTTAGAAATATGGGAAGATAGTAGATTGCTGCATACCTGTCACCAAAGTAGGTGTAATTCATGCCAGAGAGAAACAGTTCGATAATGGGTGTAAAAGAGCTAAGGAGTGGAGAGACAAATGCTGGAAAAGGTATAGGAGGAGAAAAAACATAAATGCCTGGCAAACCTACAAAAGAGCAAGAAATGACTACCTAAATAAAAGGAGAGAGGCAGAGAGAGACTATGAGAGGGACATCACCAGGAAGGCTAAAGAAAATCCCAAGCTTTTCCACAGCTTTATCAGAGGAAAACTGAATGTAAAAGAACAGGTTTTAAGGCTAAAGAGAGCGGATGGAAGCATCACTGAGACAGATGAAGAGATCTGCAAAGAATTGAGCAAGGAGTTTCAGTCAGTATTTACAGTAGAAAATACCCCACCCCCTCAGATTGCAGAGATAGAAGCTCAAGGGCCGGTATTAGAGAACATCAACCTTACAGCCACAGAGGTATGCAAAGCGCTGATGGATTTAGATGTTCATAAAGCTACAGGTCCTGATGACCTATCCCCTCATGTGCCTAAAAAATGCGCAAACTCAATATCATTGGCACTAAGTATCATATTTAAAAAGTCACTGGAGTCAGGGGAGATTCCAAGATGCTGGAAACAAGCAAATGTGATACCTATCTTCAAAAAGGGAAGGAGGGATACGACTCTGAACTATAGACCAGTTTCCTTGACCAGCATAGTTTGCAAAGTTATGGAGAAACTACTAAGGAAACATATCTCTCTTCACTTGGAATCCTTCAACTTTTTGTCAGTGAGGCAACATGGCTTCAGAGAAGGTAGATCAACAGTAACAAACTTATTAGAATTCTATGATGAGGTAAGCCGAATCTTACAGGAAAGAGAGGGCTGGGCAGATTGCATATTCCTAGACTTCCAGAAAGCGTTTGACACTGTTCCACATGGGAGACTTATTAGGAAGCTGCAAGCAATGGCTAGAATAGGTGGAAATGTTTTGGACTGGATAAAAACTTACTTAGAAGGAAGGGAACAGAGGGTTAGAGTAAGACACTCAGTGTCTGAATGGAGAAGAGTTAATAGTGGAGTTCCACAGGGTTCAGTTTTAGGGCCACTTTTGTTCCTTGTATATGTAACTGACCTACCAGAGTCTGTAAATTCATTCATGAATATAATTAGGTAATTACACACACACACACACACACACAAATTAGAGCAGAGAAGAGAGTGTGCAAGAGATAGGAATGAGTAGAGGAAGATTGCGTATAGGTAATGCTGGCCAAAGGGATTTCTCACACTTGCTAGTTCAGTGATGTGTGATGGACGGGTCTGACTTGAGTTGCCATGTGATGAATCGGTTGGGGTAAAACAGCTGTGGTTGTCAGGCCTTGCTGTAGATTATTCATGCCTGCCTACATTGTGAATGACCCTAGGAGAGGAAATGTGGCATCCATTTATCCCCAAGAAGCTGTAAGGATTAGTTGAGGTATGTGTGGATTGTGGTGACTGCTTTTTTCTTGGCTCTGTCACCCACCTTACAAGAGGGAATGGGGCCATTTCTATAGATATTAGATGAGAGAAAAGATGCTTTTTTTTTCTACTCAGTAAGAGTAATATAAATTTCCACTGCATGTATATAGTGTATGCATTCTTATTATATTTATTTTGAATTGTGGTTAAATAGAATAGGTGGAATAGAAGAATGGGTAGTGATTGGTAGACTTAAGATGTGTGTGACAGCAGCAGAAATATTGTGTACTTATGAAATGAAGTTACGAAGAATGGAATTAGATAAATGGATGGAATAGAAGAATGGGTAGTGAATGGTAGACTTAAGATGTGTGTGACAGCAGCAGAAACGTAGTGTATTTATGAAATGTGGTTACAAAGAATTGAGATATGCTAAGAGGTAAAAAGTTATAAGTTGTCAGCCAAGAGCATGATGAAAGGTAAAGAGAAAAGTGGAAGTGAGGAGGGGTAGGTGTTTGAAAATATTAAAAGGAATATAAAGCTGTTGCAGAAGGAAGTGAAAAGTGTGAAGTGTGTACGGTGGAGAGGAAAGCATGATTAGAGCAAATTGGCAGTTGGTAGTGACCAGGAGGGAGATAGGCTGATTATTTAAGTTTTTGATTGTTGAAATTGATACAGAGGTGACGATTGTGGCTGTAATATATGCTAGAGGAATTTCGATGGCAGGTGTGGAGAATATGATAATATCAAGACCGGTTGTACAAGTGGTATGGAAAGTAATGAAAACTGGTATAGCACCAATGCTAGTTGATGTCATGTGGAATGCCTGTCAAAAGGTAGAATTGCAGTAGTGGGATAGATGATGAGGTTGTTGAGTATGTTGTTTTAGGGAAGGGAGGTCCCAATTAATTGAGGGAGTACATATATAGTTCAAATTCATGTGGGGCTTGGGATGTATATGAATGTAGTCGTTTTTGTGAGTTGTGGGTGAGTTTTGACTGAGATAATTTGGAAAGATGCATGAAAAGTGATAGATATAGAGCTGGTTTTGGTGAGACAGGTGTCTGACAGCTTTTAGAGAAAGATAAGGATGTTTTATAGATGTTCATGGACTTGGAGAAATTATTATATGATAGGGTGTTATAGAGAAGTATCGAGGAGTGTTTTACAATTGTATGGAGTATGAGGAAGCTTTTAGAATAAAAAATTTCCACATTAGTAGATTTTGTGTGTGTGTAATTACCTAATAATGGTTATGGGAAAGAGCTCTCTGCTTTTAGCTACCCATCTCCTGGTCGCTTCCATTTTTATACTCAATGATACTTATCATATTTGTCCTTAAAACTATGCATTGAGTTAGCTTTAACTACCTCCTCGCTTAGCAAATTCCAATCATCGGATACGCTTTCACTAAGAGAGTACAGTACTTCCTTTCAACCTGTAAAGAAGTTTTCTTTCGAATCTTTAAAGTATGACCTCTAGTTCTAAAGCCAGCCATATCAAAATATCTATCCCTATTCACTCTGTCAAAACTATGAAGGAATTTAAAAACTCTCCTATATCCCCCTGCATTCTTCTAGCTTTGAGTGATAAGTCTAATTCCTTAAGCCTCTCCTCATATCTGAGATTGCGTATTTTTGGCATTACTTTTTGTAGCATGTCTTTGAACTTATTCCAGCTTATATATATGCTTTTTCAAGTGCGGATTCCATAAGGGTACTGCATATTCAAGCTTCGGGCTTGCTTAAGTTACATGAATATTTCTGAACATATCCTTTTCAGTATGTTTGTGTGTAATTACTTAATTGTGCCTACAGTAAAAAACCTATGCTTGTAACTCCCTATCTCCTGGTCGGTTCCATTTTCATACTCAATGATACTTATATTTTTTCATTAAACTATGAATGAGGTAGCCTGAACTACCTCCTCACTTAGCAAATTCCAATCCTCAACTATTCTTACACTAAAAAAAGTACTTTCTTACATCCTGAACAGAAGTTTCCTTGCGAAGCTTCAAAGTATGACATCTAGTTCTAGAGCAAGCCAGATCAAAATATCGATCCCTATCCACTCTGTCAAAACCGTGAAGTAATTTTAAAACTTACCATATCCCCCTAATTCTTCTAGCTTCAAGGGATGGTAAGTCTAAGTCCCTCAGCCTCTCCTCATAACTGAGATTGCGTATTTCTAACATCAGTTTCATGGCTTGTCTTTGCACTTTTTCCAGCTTATTTATATGCCTATTCTAGTGCAAAATCCTAAAGGGGGCTGCATATTCAAGCTTTGGCCTCACATATATTACATAAATATTTTTGAACATTCCCTTGTATATATGTCTAAAGGGTGCCATTACATTTGTTAAGAAAGCAAATGCAGTCCTTACAATGCCATATAAATGCAATTTCAGATACAAAACTGCCAATATGTTTACTTCTAGATCTTTCTCATACTCCGTCTCTTGAAGCTCTGCACCTACTTTTGACCATCCAAGCTTGGACCTTCTCGCACTTGTACCCATTCTTGTTACCATACATTTTGAAGTACTGAATTTCATAAGCCACTTTTCTGACCACTCATGCAGACTATTCAGGTCTTCCTGAAGTTCTCCACCATTGTTCTCGTCTCTTGCTTTCTTCACTATCTTTGCGTCATCTGCAAACTCATCCTAGAATAAATTTACAGACTGGTAGGTCATTTACCTATACAAGGAACAAAATTTGCCCTAAGACTGAACCCTATGGAACTCTACTTTTAGCCCTTCTCCATTCAAACACAGGTGTCTTACTGTGTACCTCTGTTCCCATCCTTCTAGGTTAGTTTTTATCCATTCCAAGACATTTCCACCTATTCTTGCGATTACTTGCAGCTTTCTTAATTATTCTGCCCTCTGAAAGTCTGAGAATATGCAATCCACCCAACCCTCTCTTTCATGTAAGATTTAGCTTACTTCATCATAAAATTCTAATAAGTTTGTTACTGTAGAACTGCCTTCTCTGATGTCATGTTGTCTCACTGACAAAAAGTTGAAGGATTCCAAGCAAAAGAGAGATGTGTTCTCTTAGTAGTTTCTCCATAACTCTGTAAACTATGCTGGTTAAGGAAACAGGCCTATTGTTTAGAGTTGTATCTCTCCTTCCCTTTTTGAAGATAGGTACCATATTCGCTTGTTTCCAGCAGCTTGGAATCTCCTCATATTCCAAAGACTTTTCAAATATGATACATAGCACCACTGATATTGGCTTAGTGCATTGCTTAAGTACACAAGGGGATATGTCATCAGGACCTTTAGCTTTATAGGCGTCTAACTGCATCAACGCTTTGCATACCTCTGTAGCTGAAACGATGATGTGCTGTCATACCGGCCCATGATCTCTTCTCTCTGCAATCTAAGGGGGTGGGGTATTTTCTACTGATAATACAAAAACTCTTTGTTCAAGTGTTTGCAGATCTCTTCATCTGTCTCAGTGATGCTTCCATCTACTCGCTGTAACTTTAACACCTTTTCTTTGACCTTTATTGTTCCTCTGATAAAGCTATGGAAAAGTGGGATTTTCTTCAGCCTTCCTGGTAATATCCCTTTCATAATCTCTCTGCCTCTCTTCTTTTACTTAGGTAAAAATTTTTACTCTTTTGTAAGTATGCCAGTCATTTGAGTTTTTTCTCCTATTCCTATTCCAGCATTTGTCTCTCCACTCCTTTGCTCTCTTAGATTCATTATTGAACCATTTCTCTCTGGCATGAATACCTCCTATTTTGGTGGAAGGTAAGCAACAAGTAAGTAGCTTTCCATATTCCTCACAAAAGATTTTGTACATTTATTGTACAGATTTGTTGTTAAATAAGGACGTGCAGTCAATTGCTGCAAAAAGATAGTTAATTTTGTTTTAATCTCCTTTCGTTGTGTGTTTGTGTGTCCGGAATAATCTGTGTAATTAAAATGAGGGGAAAGTAGGTGTTGTGTCAAGGTTGTGTGAGATTAGCATGTTTATACATTGTGTAAATTGGCACAGCTAAGACAGGAAAAGTGGAAAAGGCTAGCATGAAAGAGCGACCCCTCATAGAAATAAGTTAAAGATGAAGAGGTAGAAGATACAATGTGTATATCGTTGGATATAGTGAAATAAAATGAAAGGCTATAAAGCTTGCATAAATTGCTGTTTGAAGCTGACAGTGCACTAGTAGCTGATTTTATTGAGAAAGTGAAAGAGTTGGTGACTTGTTTGTAAATATATGGGAGAAGGAATTTAAAGAGTGACTGTAGGTAAATGTAAGTTATGAGATGTACAAAAAATGTTGATAGTGGCGAGTAAATGTGGTGATATACCTTGTAAAGTGGAAAGTAAAAAGTATCTGGAGTCTAATGTCACAGTAAATGGAGTGGATGTGGAGATGAGTTACTGAGTGAAGGAAACAAATTAGTGTCTAGATGGAGTGAAAAGTGTGATGAATAATAGGTATTCAATTATGAATGTATAGAGAATGTTGTATAAAGGAGTATTTTTGACTATGACATTGTATGGTGCAGAGACTTAAACTATAAGAAAGGATGATTGGAACCACTTGACTATAAGAGATAAGTGTGTCAAGAATGGATTGATTAACTTATGTGGCTGCAAGTTAGAGAACAGTTGTTGGAAGAAAGCTGTCTGATTAGTATGAACTGAGCTCTGAATTGGTTTAAGGGATATGAAAATATAAACGAGGAACGACTAGTGAAGATTAGAAGTAAGCTCAGTAAAACTGAGACATAAGACCAAGAATGAGATGGATGGATTGGGTGGAAAGAGCTTTAGACACACAGACCAGGGTATTTTACTATCTCATGTCCAAAGTATATTAGATTCCAGATTTCTGAAGAGTGTGCCAGAGAAGCAAAAAGTGAAACTGAAAGGTGGAGCAGCTGTGGATCCAGATTCTGGTCTTGAAGACAAAGCTCATGTATATCAGGTATGGAAAAACATTGAATTATATTTTTCTTTTTACCAGCACATTTTTCTGTTAGATCACATAGGAAGTTGGCTAATAATGTTATTGTTGGAACTATTCAAGTGCTTTCAAGTTTTGTTGGTATGTCATCCAAGGTTTAGATGCATACAGTAGTGTTTGGATTACCACTGCTTTGTAAACTAACCTTTTGTTTATGTTCGGATGCCACGACCATGAAAAATTCTTGTGGAGGGATCCAAAAGCTGTTCCGACACCTTTAGGACGGGTTGATTTTGTCATATCAGCACTCGAGAAGAGTTGACTCCCAAGATATGAAATATGGTCTGTTGCCATGGTTGTCTTGCCAAGTTGAAATAGGGATATTTTCTCTGATATACCTTTAGTGGTATATGATCTAAATATTTTTTTGAATTGCTGTTGAGTCCAAGTTTTGTGTATGCACAGTTTAAGGCAGTCTTGATCTGTGGGAGATGGTTATATGATAGAGCAGCAACACTGTTGTCATCTTCATATTAGACGTCAATGACTGAGTATTTAAATGGTTTGTATTTGGACTTCAGATGTACAAGATTGAAAACAACCATTTGCTCTGTTGACATGTCGAAGTCGCAGCAGTAGGTCGTCCTTTTATGATGTAGATTACTGTTGAAGTGAAGATTGTAAGTAGAATTGGGGCAATTACACATCTCTGTTTTACTTCTGATCTGATCTGAAATAGTTTACAGTTGCTGTTTCTGATCAGGAGAGTCATGGAGGAGTCATTGGATACGACTTCCTTTTAAATTTCCCTTGATACAAAGTCAAAGGCTTGGATGAGGTCATTGAATGCCATGTGTAAAGGGTGAAGCTACTTGCAACATATTTCTTGTAAACAAAAACCCACAATACTGTTTGATAATTTATTTCACAATATCAAACTTTCACTTCCCACTATAGCACTTTCAAGATACCTTTTGTAAAGCTCTCCTGCTACCGTTGAGCAAGAGGAGAGTTTTACAACAGACGAGTACATTGATATCTTTAAAATGTATTCAATGGAAAGGAAAAGATTAATTTGTGAAAGTAATCAATGAACACATCATTGAAGTTTTTTCCATTACTGAAGTTATGACTGACTTCCTATCTCAGAGTTTCCTTATAGTTAAGGCATTGTTGGTTGTTTAATGTAATGGTTTAAAAACAGCCTATGCATCCGTAAAAATCCTCTTAACTAGTGTTTTTAGTCAGATGTTCAATATGTAGTCATGGATTTTAACTGCATTTGATAACAGGGAAACTAGAATCATTTTTGCGTTAGCTTTGATCGCCTTTTCTTTAGTAGATGATGGTGATTGCGGAGTTTCTCAAGTCAGTTTTTTTTTTTATAATAAATTTATATATATATATATATATATATATATATATATATATATATATATATATATATATATATATATATATATATATATATATATATATATATATATATATATATATATATATATATATATATATATATATATATATATATATATATATATATATATATATATATATATATATATGATTGTGACACCAGGATGGGCCAAAAAATAATAAAATAAAACAACCCTCATCAGGCCTGGGCATGAAGAATACATAAAGTCAAGAGAAACAGAGATGGAGAGTGTAATGACTTGTCAGATGTGAAGGGATAATAAAAGATGTGTAATGAATATCCAAGAATATTCAGTGTAGCTGTAGGCATAGAAAAAGAACCGTAACTGAAGGAAGACTTAACATCGAAGTTTCCTGGACAGACCTGTTTAAGTTCAAGAAACCTTCAGCTGTAGTATTGCAACGTGTGGCTGGTGCTATGAGCCAACCTACTACAGTTGGTAATTCTTCAATTATTCAGATTTCGATAAGGAGCTGGTGCAGTTTTTAATCCATAATGACACAAATTACCATGAAGCCTGTAGATGTCGGCTAGTGTGCATCAAATCCATTGGCTTTATTGTTTTTCAAAACTGATGGTTTCCTTTTTTCTTCAAATGTTGGTATTTTGCATAGAGCATCATCAACAGAGTTCTTTGGCTTGCTGTTGATTACTTTTCTATCAAATGAGAGGATTTGGCTTACTAGATCTGCAAAATGATCCTTGCTGCTAGGATTGATGTCACCATTGCTCATTAGGACAATTGAACCATCTTTGCTTTTTTTTTTTTCTTTTATGAGTGTGACACCAGGACAGGCAGAAACTGCCCTCATCAATAAAGGCCCGGCACAAGAAAATTCCAAGACGAAGGAAAAGAAAAAGGTTAAGGACAAGGCAGAGATGAGGTAATGTCACACATAGAAAAACAACAGACAGAAAAAACAGTCAAAATACAGAGGACCCAGAGATATGGAGGACTAGGCTCTGAGATAGATCTGCTTTTTGAAGGATGAAAGGTCATAAGAATTAGGAAAGACAGAAGGAGGAAGAGAGTTCCAAAGTCTGGAGGTAGATGGGAAGAAGCTGTCGCTGCACCGACCAATCCGCGAGCTACAAATCTCCACACAGTGTCTGTGAGATGACGCCGGTTGGCGAGTGTTACTCGGCCTCGACAGTGGGGGAGGGATGCAACTCGCCAATTCATATAGCAGCGATGGAAGTAGTAGCGATAGAAAACAGAAAGGGAAGATACCTTACGGCGAAGAGAGAGAGAATCCAGATTAGAAGTAAGAGAAAGATCTTTAATGAGTCTGACTGCCTTAGATTCAACCCTATCAAGAAGATAAGTATAAGAAGAAGCACCCCAAATGTGTAAGCAGTATTCTAAGCAGGGACGGATAAGACCTTTATAAATTTTAAGTAACTGCAAACAGGAAAAGTAATGACGAAAACGAAGCAAAGCCCCCAAGTTTTTGGCTATTGATTTAGAAATTTGGATTATGTGATTCCTGCAAGACAAGTCCGAGGCCATGTGGATTCTTAATATGTTGATAAAGTTAATAGGGTAAATTTCGTTAGTTTCGAAGACAATAGAGTTATCAGGAGGAGAAGAAGATAAAGAGATAGCCAGAAACTGTGTCTTGGAGGCATTGAATTTAACTAAATTTTGAGTGCCCTGCTCAGATACTCTCTGCAAATCAGAGTTGAGAGTAGAGGAAAGAGTGATACGAGACTGATTACGAGTAAAAGATGAAGGTTATGAAGAAAAGGCAGAGGTAAAGTGAAGGGTAGAATCGTCAGCAAAGGCATGAAGAAGAGAGGAAGCTGGAGATTTTAGAAGATCATTGATGAAGAGAAGGAACAGAGTAGGTGAAAGAACAGAGCCCTGTGGAACACCACTGGTACCAGAGAAAGGGCTAGATGTCGCACCATCAACAACTACAGATGTAAAATGGTCAGTAAAAAAACTGGAAATCAGAGAACAGAAGGAAGGGGTAAAGCCATAGGCAGGGAGTTTGGCCAACAGAGCCTTGTGCCAGACTCTGTCAAAAGCCTTAGAGATATTAAGGGCGACGACAAAGGATTCCCCATAGTTCCTCAGAGAAGATGATCATACATGAGTAAGATAGGACAGGAGATGAACAGTGGATCTTGCCTTGTGGAAGCTGTACTGGTGATCGGATATAAGTGAGTTAGATTCAAGGCGTTTCAAGAAGTGAGCATTTAGCAAAGTTTCAAAAACTTTAACAATAGAGGAGGTTAGGGCAATAGGTCGGTAGTTTGAAGGAATAGAGCGGTCACCCTTCTTAGGAACAGGTTAAACTAGAGCATGCTTCCAAGATGAAGGATAGATGCTGGTTAACAGAATGAGGCGAAAAAGATGGCAAAGCACCGGAGCCAGTTCATCTGCAAACTCCTTAAGGTGCCCTGCAGGGATACCATCAGGACCAGGTGCATTGTTCGTCTTTATCGAGTGAAGAACCTTATGAACTTTGCGTAAAGAAAGGATAAGGGAGGGCATAGGGTTAGAGAGGGGTAAAGATTGAGGAACAGGTGCGCTGGAATCGTTTATAGAAGCGTTGGCAGAAAAATCAGAGCCAAAGAGCGTGGCTTTGTCAGTGGAAGAGCAAGCTATAGAACCATCAGAATGAAGAAGAGGGGGAAAGCTTGAGTTTCAGAAGTTTTCGGAGAGGTTTTTGGCTAAGACCAGAAGTATTTGTCAGTGGGAGTGGAATTAAGGTCATCAACTTTCCTCATTATAAATGAAGCCTTAGACCTTCGAATCTGAGCAGTATAGCGATTCCTAGCTACAATAAAAGCAAAGCGAGTTAAATCTTAAGGAGAGGCTTGGTAAGATCGGTGTGCCCGATTCCTAGCTTGGATAGCCATGGAGCAGGCACGGTCAAACCAAGGTTTAGGGGTGAGAAAGTTTTTGTAGAAGAGGGGTTGTACGCCTCCATTCCCGCGGCCATGGTCTTGGCAACTTATAGAGCTACCTGATCAGGGTTGCAGGACCGAAAGCAGTAGTCATCCCATGGGAAGTCAAAGATGAAGTTACGCAAATTTTCATGTTGGGTACGCTCAAAGTGCCAAAGGTGGCGCTGAGTAGGAGGGATTGGTGGAAGGGGAGCGAAAATGGAAGAGACTGGGATCATAGAGTGGTCATATTTACCAACAGGGGAAAGCACAATAAGAGTAGTTTGCAAGGTTTAAAGTAAAAAATAGGTCAAGAGTGTTTGCAGCATGTTTGTGACGATCAAGAATTCGAGTAGGATGTTTGATAATTTGCTCCAGATCATGAGTAATTAGCATAGAACCAATTCTGATATTTTTACATATTGCACGTAGTTGTCTCCATGCAGGAGAAGATATCAGTACTCACTTGATTTCAGTACACCTCTTTGATTTGTGGAACATCTTGACAATTGTTCGTGGAAATTTTGTTTATGATTCTATACTGTTCATAGTTAATAATATGATGGAGGTCAACTGTGATTTTCTTGATTGTATTTTAATTGTGATGGTTTGGTCGTATCTTCATTCTCATGGTGACAAGATAGAGTGATGGTCTATTCAACGCTTGCTGTTCCCAGCAACCGGTCTTGGTATTTGTACATTTTGTTGATCTTGGGATTGTACTATGGCTTTTCCTGTGAGATGCCAGTCTTAGGAGCTTGGATAATTTCCAGAATACCTTGTGTTTTTTTTTCAGGTAAAATTTGTTTGTAATCATCAAGTTGTGTACAGTGCATTAGGAAAGATTGCTCCGTTGGTACTGACCTTGCCAACTCCTCTTTCATATCACTCCAGTCCAGAGGCTGTGATTTCTTCCAATCCTGGCATCAGTTTCTACTAAGAGAATGATCTTTATATTTTTTGGGAAGAGCAAAAAGAACTACATCAAGTTGGGGATAGACACTCCATTATGTAGTTTTCACTGTCCAGAGTTGGAGCATAGGGACTTTTGATGATGACTTGGTTCTTGATGAACTAAATTAGCAGAGTCATGAGACATTCATTAACCCCCAGCAGTTGCTCTGTCAGCCTTTGAAGTAGGTTGTTGTGAATTGCTAAACCTATTTAATGGATCTTTTGTTGTTCAGGATCAAATCCATTCTAGAAAGTGTACTGTCCCTTCGCTTTCATCAGTCTTCTTGCCAGCTCAGCAAGTGCCACTTAAAGCAACGATGTTATTGTTGAATTTTTGGAGTTCCTGAGCAATAAAGACAGTTCTCTCGTTAGTGTGAGTGGATGCTGTCCGTCAGAGTTTACACATTCCAGCGTTTATCTAATTTCATGTTAGCCCTAATTTTTGCTTATTAACTATGATTCTTGTCTGTGCCAGATGCTTCATTTTAACCAATTATAATATTTTCTTTCAGAGGGGATCCAAGCTTTATAACTGTGTTCTTGGAATGGTAGATATTGTGAGAGGAACAAACTCATATTATAAACTACAGGTTCTTGAAAGTGACAAGAAAAATACGTAAGTTGAAGTACCAGTCTGTTGCTCCTCTTTTTATTATGTATAGTTACTGGTCATATTTTTTATGACCTTGCCTTAATGTGAGTGCTGGTTATCCTTCCCCAGTTATTATTATTATTTTTTTTCTCTATCAAGACATAACTAAAGTAATGAGCAGAGGAGTGTAAAATATCTCTGCTCAGTTCTTTATAAGTGTTATGACACAGTGTTAAAATGCAGATAAACAAATAGATTGATACAGTATTTTGATTTGTACTAGTGTCACTTAACCTGTCTTGTTGCAGCTGGTGGGTATTTCGATCTTGGGGTCGTATAGGTACCACCATTGGTAATAACAAGCTCGAAAGAATGGAAGACCTTAATGATGCAATCTCCTCCTTTGAAGCTCTTTATGAAGAAAAAACTGGGAATCGATTCTTTGCAAAGGAATTCAAAAAAGTGCCTGGATGTTGGTATCCACTTGACATTGACTATGGTCAGGTAGTGTATATATTCTAATTTTTCATTTGCATTTTATTATTGACACTAATTTGAATGCAAATGATAATGTTATTGAAGGAATACTGTATTGACATAACTAATAATTCAAGTAATACTGAATTTGTGCTCAATTTTTAATTAGCTTAACCCAGCCCAACCTAACCTAACCCCCAACCCAACCCAACCCAACCCAACCCAACCCAACCTAAACTAATCCCACCCAACCCACCTTACTCGACTCCAACCTTGCAAAACCCTACCCACCTTAACCTAACTTAAACTAATCTATTAAGTAGTATGTTCTATAAGATCCCATTGTTGCTGTTTACAAGACTCAAGAGGCATGTCTCAAATCCACATTGGATTTAGATACAAACTTTTTAGCTTTTGAATCGATACAAAAATAAAATAAATAACTTCTTCTTTAAGTAAACAGACATTAAATGGCACCCTTCACTTTTTATGTCTTAATTTTTTATACTGGTGAATTTTTAATCAATGCTAGATTTGTATATTTTATAGTTTACTCTAGTTTTGTATTTTTGCAACAATTACACTTCTATTAATATCTATATACAGTATATACATAAGTCCCCCTAATAAGGGGAATGCCTTAGTCAAAGCAGAAAACTTGAGTCTTCACGGGAGGAAAATACAGAGTTGATTTCCAGTCCCCTTGCATGGCTATATATTTTTAGCCTCATAATCCTTGAATCTTGCGTGTTTTTGATAAAATTGTCTCCCGATTTTAGGAAGAAGAAGCTGTTAAGAAACCATTGGTAGCTGGTTCTAAGAGCAAATTGCATAAAGCAGTACAAGATCTCGTTGCTTTGATCTTTGATGTGGATACAATGAAGAGTGCTTTAATAGAATTTGAGGTAAGTTTGCCAGAAATTTTTCCCAGGTATGATAAATCGAGATCTATTTTTAAGATGTCATTTGGAATCATGAAGTATTTCGGTATAGGAAAGCCATATAATCTCGCTTATAATTGTGGTGGCTGAATCAAAGTAAAAAAATTTTACTCTGTGTGAGGAAAATACAAAGGAGAGGATTCCCAGTACTCTCACTTTACCCCATTTAGTAGACTTTTATGAGACGTAGAAAAACGGCGGAGGTATTCTGCCCCCCCCCCCCCCCCATCAAGGGGCTAAATCAAAATTTACCAGAAAATCGGTTCTTGATGAAATGAAAACTAATAATATATTTTTCAGACATTCATTCTGAATCATTAATTAAAACCATTTTTTTTTTAATTAAATAGATTGATGCTAAAAAAATGGCACTGGGAAAATTAGGTAAGGAGGAGATTTGCAGTGCATATGAAATTTGTTATATTTAAGATTCTGGTTGCAGGTTTGATCGTGGCCCGAGTTTGGATTAGCATTCATTGTCTCATGTTGATACCAGTTAAATTATGCTATTATTTGGGGGGTCAGTGATTTATAATAGATCTTCCTGAATATTGAACCCTTGCATGGAGATCACTGAGTCCATGTGATTGGAGTGGGGGATTGAGCCTTGGCAATATTTTAGGTATATAGTCAGCCTTTGTGCTATCACTGTCCCTTGCCTTTGAATTTTATTAGAGACATTTAACCTTTTATATTACAGATTGACACCAAAAAAATGCCCCTGGGAAAATTAAGTAAGAAGCAGATTCAGAGTGCATACAAAGTGTTATCAGAAGCTTTAGAATTCATTAAAAAGCTGGAAAATGAATCCGCTGAAAAGGATGCTACTAAAGCAGAGGGAGCTGTTGGAATAAACGCCCGACTACTGGATTGCTCTAATCGATTCTACACTTTGATTCCACATGATTTTGGGATGAAACAGCCTCCTATACTAGACAAGCTTGATCTCATAAATGTAAGCACGGTGCTTTGTTTTTTCTTTCATATAATTTAATTTAAAGTATGCTTCTGCAGTGAGAAATAAAGAGTAGTAGGTGTTAAATGTAAATGAGACGAATATTATTCTCTTTTGTTTTTCTTTTGTTTGAGACACTGTTAGATTCTAGAATGAGTTGTGCTTGAAAAATTGTTGATAGCATTAGTATTGCTAATATCTAGCTTCTTCTTTTGTACCTTGAAAATCTTCATGTGATTCTCAAGAGACTATCTCTGAAAATCATTACCAATGTTTTGCCATTGGGATCTCGGCTACCCATGATGAACAGAAATAAAAAGTCACAACTCACTTCTTTGTTATGTAGCTTTACATTAAGGACAGCCAAGAGGAGGCAGTGACTTAGGATGGATTCTGGGAATAAGTAGGTAGATTCTTATTAATAAAAAACAAAAGGCTAATAGTTGTTGTTCGCCAAGCTGGCTTGATGAACAGCTTCCCGTAAGGAAAGCTGCCTCTGATCTCTGGGTTTTCATGGCTTTCAGGGAGTTTATGCTTTGTGGTTGGTTGTAACAGTGCAGTCTTTCTATATGTGTTTGATTGTATGAGGTAACATGTTACGTCCTGGACAGACATCATTGACAGAGTTGTCCAGCCTCTTATAGCTGGTTGATGCAATAGTAAGAGGTGTTACTGTTCATGAAACTATTGAAAGTCTTTTGTATTTTTATTTCAACAGTGTAAAATTGCCATGCTGGATAATTTGAGTGAAATTGAAGTGGCATACAATTTACTCAAATCAGAGGATGCAGAGGAAGACAAGGGTGCAGATCCAATTGACAAACATTATAAGAAATTGAAGACAAAGATCGAGGTCATTGACAGTGAATCAGATGAATATGAGATGATTAAAAACTACATAACTAATACACATGCTGCCACTCATTCCAACTATAAACTTAATATTGTGGAGGTAAGTTACGAATTACGTATCCACATATACCTGTGTGCTTCTGGGACTGGAAGGTGGGAGTTGTGCTGAGCTTTTTCTTCTTGGTCTAATTTTGTATTACAAGAGACCTAGCCTTAGATCTGAATGTGAAGTATTGGTTTTGATGAAAATTTTTATAAAAATGGGATAATAATATGTACTGTACAAGGATATTGGATGTCATAATATTGAGTGAGACTTAAGGAAATGGAGAAGAGATGTATGAAAGAGGTGGTAAGAGAATCACTTTCAGATGAAAAGATTGGTAATTTAGGGATTGTTTCTGCTTGAAAAGCTATAAAATTTTAAAGTGAAGAAAATTATATTCATGCCCATGGTTAAATTGCAGGAGCAAAAAGTCACACATACAACCGTCATAGGAGGCTATGGGTGTCATACCTACTCAAATATTGAAATAAGTAGTAATGTTCCAACAATTCAAAACTGGATATTAATTATTTAATTAAAACGGCTGTGTCTTTATGGTTTAATTAAAACGGCTGTGTCTTTATGGTATCTCAGCTCTTTTTAGGGAAACATTGAAACCTAAAGCAATATGGTGGCAGATGAACTTTGCTTTGTAGTCTAGTGCAATCTTTTTGTGCAAAGAAGTCTATCATCCTTAAAATGTTGATGTCATGGTCTTTGACACTAAACAGAAAATAAGCGAGGTAGTTGATAGGGATGAAATGGTGGGGTTAAACCAGCTGTGGCTGTCATGGTAGCTTCTGGTTAATGTGTGTACTATGACTCGACCATCCCCCCCTTACAAGGAGGAAGGCTTCCATTGTATATGTATGTAGTTGGTAGGGAGTAAGTACATGGAGACTGTTGAGACTCAGAAAGTCCTTCTGATTACTAATGGAATAGATACAGACTATACAGACCCCGTGTGCCATACAGCCTCAATCCCTGACGTAATATTAAGTTTCACATTATGTCCAAAAGGTTTTAAAATGATTGTTGTCATCACTTGGTATATATATTGACCGCTTTATATAATTGTGATTTAAGTTTGAAGTAATTGTTTTAAGAACATATGCTTGAGAGTAGACATATATATATGCCTATTGTCTAAGAACAAAATAGAAAATAAATAACGGAGTCATTTGTATCAAAGGCAAAGGAAACCTAGGGCTTTCAGAAACATTTTTCTTGGATGAGCTTCAATAAGTATAAGAATTGTCCCTATTGTAACAGATGTTCCTTTTGTAACTAAGCCTATACCAGTCAGTCATACAGATATGCCAGAATTTGCATTACTGGGAAATCAAACTGATGCTCTGATTTGAGAGCTGAATAAGTTTACGTTTAAATTTTTGGAGTACATCTTTGCATTTCTAATAATCGTTTTCTTCTTTAGGTCTACAGAGTTGAAAGACAGGGGGAAAAGAAACGTTATAAGCCTTTCAAGCAATTGCATAATCGAAAGCTTCTCTGGCATGGATCTCGACTCACAAATTATGCTGGTATTTTATCTCAGGTAAAATACTTAAGTTTTTAATGGTTTGCTTTGAAATGATTAATGTTTGTAAAAAGTAAAAACTGTAATATAGAAATATACACAAAAATTCAAAGAATGATTTTAGTCACTTTTAATGTAATGGCTGTTTACATGACTATAGCTGTAGAAGTACATTAATATATTTCTGTGAAAAGGAAATGATTAAGTAATGAATACTGGACTGTTTTTGTATTAGAACAATCATTTATGCATTAATATTCTTGCTTATTCTTTTATCTCACTTCTCTGCTTTTCTTGTCAACAATGTTTCCCATATTCGTATGGAGTTGCTGAAACTCTCTTTTAAGGCTTATGATTAGTTTTGGCACAGAATAATAACTATATATGGCTTGAAGAGATTACTTAAGTATTCCATCTTTATGATTTTTTGTGTTAATATTTTCAAGGTATTTTTTGGTATACTGTACAGTATTAGCCTCTGGTGAACGTGTGCTTTAACTTGGCCACCCCCCTAAGGGGGATTGCCGACATTGCCTATGCATATACTGGGAGTTATAAGTTTCCATGTTATATGAGACAATAATTTCTATTCTAGTCAAAATTTACTTCTTTTAAATTTATATAATACCTTGTGGTTATGGCTGGAAACTTGCCTCACTGTTTATTGATGAGGTTTAAAGTAACCTTAACATTAAAAACATTAAATCATTTTTCTTTTTCAATGTTTTATTGTAGAAGGGAAGGAAATTTCAGAACTTATTATATATTTAGAACTTTTTAAGTTTAGGTAGTTCTTTTGTCAAAGAATAAAGAAAATATTCTAACCACTTTCCATCGATTTCGTACTCTTAGCTTTATATAAATAAATTGCATTTAAGAAAGGGACAACGGTAGTGCAGTTGCTAGAGCACTCGACTCGGGTTGTTAGGAGAGGCTTCCAGCCTTAATTCCCCAGCTCCAACCTTATAATATGCACCCTGATTCAAAGCAACTTCAACAGCATGTTGGGCTCAAGAAATGGCATACTATTGATATTTTTGAGAGGAGGAAGTAAGAGAATTGTTCTTTTTATGCATCATTATTATTTTTTTTAAATTCATCCTTATGGGGGAACAAGAATTCCTCCTCCGTTTTCACCTGCTCATGGTAAAAGTTAACTAAGTGGGGTTTAGCGAGGGGGGTGAGAATCCCCTCCTTTGTATTTTACTCCCACACAGTCAGTTTTTTGCTTTGATTCAGCTTGCCACCCTCTTATAGGGGGATTATATCTATTGTATATAGATGAATAGATAGATAAAAAATATTAGGAAGAGTTATTTTCATAAATAGAGTACTTGATATATGCAGTACCATCCCCCTCCCTTTTTATCATAGTTGATGATGTGCTTCCCATGCTATCTAGAACTGGGAATAATCAAGATAATATTTGTTTGGCCTTTTATTTGTCACTATTATCCCTTATTTGAATATACACATAGGTTGGAGCTAGGGAATTAAAGAGTGGATGCCCCTACCTTGGGATTGAACACAGAATTGTTGCTTTCCGTGTCAAGTGCTGTAATCAGTGCTACGTTTTCCTTTTCATCATACATTATGATATTCATATACAGTAACTATGTTTTCATTGATCAGTTGGCTTTCAGTTTGAAAATGTTCTGTGATTGATTTTCACATCTGATGCCTCCTGTTATATGAGCATAATCTCAATTACTTTTGTTTAAGTTAAAAGGTCACGGTAGCTCGCTGATTTGAATACATGACTCTGGAAATAACAAACCAGTTTTCGATCTCACTGCAGGAGAAATTGGAGACATCCAGGCTCAAATTCCCTTGCTCCCACCTGTCTGAGTCCTCCCCATTCAAATAATGATATATAGTGACATAAATAAAACTTTTGTGTAAGTTGAAGTATCATGTAACATAAGTGACTTTTCCATATATAGAAAACTATTGTATTGAATATATTTGGCACCCAGTAGCAATCAGTTGTGTATTCTCATAGAATCAGTATATTGACGTGGGAAATGATAAACCCTTGTTCAAACCATCTGCAGAGCATTAAGAAGGCCAGCTAACCTCAGATCCCCATCTCATACCTTTGTCCACCCTCATTCGAATGGTGAAA